>CAUOFW020001280.1:1659176-1695797 GCA_963454935.2 Ilex paraguariensis | reverse complement strand
GCAGGTTAGCCGAAATCCTTTGGTGGAGGGCGGGATATCCCGGTAATAGGAGGAATGCCCTTGGAAGACAGGGGTCCGGTAATGGACCAGGGTCTTCACATGAAAGTCCATTCTCGTCGTAATCCTGCATAATACTCTTTTGGATCAAAAAATCTCATAGCCTTGTAATCATCGTTTCGTTCTTGTAACAATCAAATTTGTTCGCATCTGCGATTGTTAAATCTTGTAGTGAAATTTGATGTAGACATAATTTTTAGTATTTGTCATATCAACCACAAATAAGGTGTTTAAATAGTAGTGTCCAATCTCTAGTGTGTTGAACCTGTCACAATAGCCAATAATGTGTTGTCACTTCATCACATGGTTTGTTGAACCCTATTCAGGGTTTAATAACTTCAGCACATGACATTAAGTAGTCACGAGTAGCCACTTTTTATTCTTCAGCCTTATCAAATGGCAATAAGTTGTAACTTCAGCACATGAGTTTTATTAAAATGCTCACTAGTTCACTCTCACACATTGTTTGCAACTTGTGTATTCATTACAACACATGGTTCGTCAGTAATTATAGGGTGTTGTCATTTTATCAGGAAATTCATAGATTCAGTGGGTCGTCACTTCATGATGTGGGTAATAGTAATATAGTTCAGTGCATTGTCAATTAATGGGTAACAGTAAAACAATTAGTGTATTGTCTACTCATGGGTAACTGAAGACAATTAGTGTATTGTCAAGTCGTGGGTAACAGGAAAATAGAGTGTATTGTCAAGTCATGGGTAATTGGAAAACAATCACTGTATTGTCAAGTCATGACAGTTCTGAGTAGTATATTGATATGTCCATCAAACATTGATCCCTCAGGTCTATATATTTATCATATATAAATAACTCATATGAACAAAACTCATTTCCAACCATGAATTATAGTATGAGAATGTTATATGAAAGTATGAGTTATCATTGGGCCTTAGAGGATGAGTTCTTCTATCTACTAAATCCCCGTTTTATGATATTCAAGCAGGGTCATAAGTACCATGAGGGTTGAATTACAATATCGTTTGACAAAACGAGAAAATATTAGTGGAGATATGCGAACTTGTAATATACGAAGGTCTCGACAAATTGTCATTCATATGCCAATTGAGATACCTCAACAATTGGAGTGAGCATTGTATCATTTTGAGCTGAGAACAATCGTATGACAATCCGTCTAAATCGTTACAACCTTCATCACATTGCACAAGACGTGCTAAAGAAGGGTTAATGGAATAAGCATGTGTAAGTTTCCTCTCAAGTGGAGATATTGGATATATTTTTGATGTCGAGATGTCTGACAAAGATGTTGACCCATGAAATATGTTGTGTGAATAAGTGTTATGTTAGAGTTGTGTGGAGAAATGTTATGTCATTGTTGTATGGAGAACTGATATGTTAGTATTGTGTGGACAAGTGTTAGATCAGTGTTGTGTGAACTAGTGTTAGGCTAGTGTGGTGTGGACAAGTGTTAGGCTAGTGTTGTGGGAACATGTGTTATGTTAGTATTTTTGTGAAAAAAATGTTATGTTAATGTTGTGTGAAGAATTGTTATGTTAGTTTTGTTGTCTCCAGATTGTGTTATTGTTGTGTCGAGATTTACGAGTGAAGTGTAATGTTGAAGTGAGTTAAATGTGTTGTGTACAATATTGATTGTGTATGTGACAATTTGATTATAGACTATAGCAAAAAATTATAAAATAATTATAATCACTCAAGAACAAAAGAAAAACTTTGTACAGTTCTAAACAAAAATCCACAAATACATCAAAATCAAGTCCCACATGGAGATGGTTGCCTACGACACTTTGGTTATCTCCGAAGCTCTTGCCCAGCATCCTGTGATGTAGCATGTGTCATCTGTGACACACCGACGTCATCATAATGATTTGTATGATCTTGCCTCGAGGCTCATCCCCGATCTGATCATCTGCCCCGAACTCACAATCTAGCTCGCACATGACCTATACCTACAAGTGTAGCATCCTATGTCAACCTCCTCATATAACAATGGATTTGGTAAAGGATGCCCTATAGAAGGTGTAGGCTGGAATATGTGCGATGACCCCATGGTAACACCTGCTGACACTACTGGTGGAGTGGAAAAGGGAACATCCATAGGTATAGGAGAAGGTGTCATTGTAAATGTAGGGGTCCGTACTCTTGAGATGACCGGTGATGGTGTCAGTGCTGGAGTCCGTGTCACTACTGGAGTCAGTGTTGGTGTAGGTGTCGGTGTCAGTGTCGATGTTGGTGCCCGTGCTGCTGTAGGTGTTAGTACTGGTGGCTGCACAGATGTAGACAAAACATCAGTTGTCAAGACTGAAGCGTTGACAAGTCGTCGTTGCTCACGGATGGATGTCAAACACAAGGAACTCAGATCTGTGATACGCCCAAGAGTCTCCATGCAAAGTGTCAAATCTGGGTTGCTCTCATATGTAGAACGTAAAGTGTGATATATCCGTGTAACCGTCTCTTCCTACAAAAATAATTTTTGTGATATTGATAAAATTACTATAAATACACATAATCGAGGGCAGAAGGTTAGTAGATGCGTGATCTTTGCAAGAATTCACAAGATTCATACTAGTTTTTGGGTTCACTGGTTAGTAATATCAGTTGTCGTGTTAGTCTGTGTGGCACCACATAATTCCCGGTATTGGTGTTTCTAGAAAAACAAGAAAGGCATTAGGTTCCCTAGGGTGCAAGACCCCATAGTTTTCTTTAGAGGCGATTCATGCGTGGACCAGAAAATTGATAGATTTATATGATCGATATGTGCTGAAATTTATTTGTTTGATCAATTACTTTATTCTATTCCTGCATCTACCTTTTGTTTAATTATATTATGCACTATTCTAAAACCTTGATAGTCATTGATAAACGTTATTCTATTGGGCTGGTGAGCTCATACCTATTTAACATTTTTCAGAAATATGAAGCTGGACAGGAGAATAGGCAGAAAGGATGAGGGATAAAGTCTGCTATTATGATTTCTTGCCGGGGTATTTTTTTTTTTTTTTGACAAAAAAGAAAAACAAATTTGGGACATGATAGAGTGGTATCAGAGCGTAGTAATTAGGTATTACATAAGAATTATATATCTATATATATATATGGCATCATGGGATGACATTTACATGGCCCACAGTAGCATGACTCCAAGGCAGCTAACGAGTACCGAAATCTTAAGGTGAATGTAAAGGCCTTTGATCTGATAGTCCGTGAGATTCCAAATGTGTCCCAAACTTGGTCGTTTATGCCGATTTCTAAGTAGAAAAGATAAGTACATCACCGACTGATCTCACAGCTAAGGGTGGTTCGCCAAGCGTTAAGTATAGAAAAGAACCATCATTTGTACCAAGAAATTCTGAATGGATTGTCAGTGCAAGATATTTACTGGTCACCTGTGGGGGCTAATGTGGGACAACCAATAGTATCCCCTAACCTGAACGATAATGAAGAAGATGACCCACAACCTAACGACCCCAATGTAGCCCTTGCAATTGCACCACCCAAAGCAAACCATTGTGTAGCTTCTGCAAGTTCTGCAAATGTGTCTCCACGGGGAGAGACATGAAACTTCTTAGTCCCTAACTGTATCATTGGCCTTACTATTCTAAGAAATTTTGTCTGCAAATAGTAGTAACTCTTGGAATAGTAGAGATAAATATATAACTACATGACTTAGAAGTGACTAGCCTAGACTTCTGTTTTCCATGTGAATGGCATCTATGATAGGAAACAAAATGTATTTTAGTTGCTAATTATGTGAAATTAGAGTTGTTTTTCTTAATTTTTTTTTTGGATGTGATTATATTTTTTAATGTAGTCATAATATCATGGACTATGTGTTATAGGATAGAGGGAAACACATCTCAAGACCAACCAAAGACGTCCATCAATGACCAATCCCCTCTAGCACTGCGAGACACTATAAGTGGCATTTACCAGTGCCTGAGAGAACTGACTTCTTTGGTACGACAACAGACGAAAAATAATAACCACACTGTGGTAACACAACCGATAGTTCAAGAACAAGCAAATGTGGCCGAAACACGAAGAATGATGATACTCAAAAAATTTCTATGACAACGCCCCCTACCTTCTAGGAAAGTGCAGAGCCACTTGATACAGAGAGATGACTTCGATAAATGAAAAAGGTGATGGATGACATGGATATTGCCATAAAGTTACGAGATACCTTGGCCTCTTATCTTTTTGAGGGTGAAACCGATCACTGGTGGGATACAATAAAAAGAATGAGGAACATAGACCAAATGACATGGACCACATTTGAGAGAGTGTTCAATGATAAATATTTTTCAGAGTCCGTAAGGAATAAAATCTTCTCTGACTTCCTGGAGTTACAATAACGCAACTTGACAGTCACACAATATGAATCCAAATTTGCTGAACTTTCTCGTTTTGCTACAAAATTAGTTTCCACCGATGTCAAGAAGACCAAACGATTTGAACAAGACCTTAAGCCTTCTGTCTGAGGACGCCTCGTAACACATCGATTGAGGAACTATAAGAAACTGGTGAAAAGAGCTATGTTAATAAAAAAAGACCTGGAGGATACCCTAATTATTAGAAGTCGTCAGCAAGGCAAAGGAAATCCAACGAGAAATGGTGGCAGCAGTAATCACCAAAGAATGATCCCTTGTCGACGGCCAGAGTAGGTACCAATGAAAGGAGGAGTGCAAATCAGGGACAAAATTCTGAAAATTGGAACAGAATATCCAATGATGCAAAACGATGTTTTGGGTGTGGGCAAACAGGGCATTATAAAAATTTGTGTCCCTTCACATCCTCTCAAGGATCGGCCAATCAAGGCTCTTATCAGTCATTCAATCAATCTCGTCCACAACAACACTCTTATCCTACTCAGGCAGCAGGACCAACAACCCAAGTTAGACTTTTGCAGTTGTTTCCAAATCAGGCACAACAAAGAAAGCTAGGAAGTAGAACAACAGTTCCCGAAGATCTACCACGGATCTTCGCAATGGCTACACCGAATAACGATGCCACTAACGAAGTAATTGAAGATATTGTTCTTATTTATAATTCTTGGACACATTTTATTTGATTCAGGGGCAACCCATTCTTTCATTCGCACTTCATATGTTGTTACATTAGGGTTAGAATTTGAACCTTTGGGTTGTACATTGTGTATAAACCTACCTACGAGAGATTTCTTGGAAACAGATAGGATATGCAGAAATTGCACAATCCAAATTGAGGAGAATGAGTTAGTTGTGAACCTAGTTACCCTAGAAATAATTGGATATGACATAGTTTTTGAAATGGACCTACTATCTTGCTATCATGCCATCGTGGATTGTTACAGTAAGAAAATCAAAATTTCATGCGTCAAGAGATGGAAAGTTCAAATTCATAGGCAAACGTCACTATTCGCATTCGTTCTCCACAAGAAACAAAAGTAGTTTGGAATTCCTTGCCAACTTAATTGGGAAAGAACTAGGTAAGATCACAGTTGATATCATTTTGGTAGTGTGTGACTTTTTTGACATATTTCTTGAAGAATTATCGGGACTACCCCCACAAAATGAGATAGAATTTACTATTGAGGTATATACTGGTACGGAGTCAATATCTATTGCCTTTTATCATATGACACCATTAGAGTTGAAAGAATTAAGAAAACAACTAGATGAACTTCTTTCTATGGAATTCATTCGACCAAGTACATCACCTTGGGGTGCTCCTGTACTCTTCGTAAAAAAGAAATATAACACACTGAGACAATATTGACTATCGGAAGCTGAATCGGGTAACAATAAAGAACAAATATCCTCTACCATGTATTGATGACCTATTTGATTAACTCAGGAGTTCTTGTTATTATTCTAAAATTGATCTTCGAACTGGATATCATCAATTAAGAATCAGAGAGGAGGATATCCCCAAAATAACTTTTCGTACTCAATATGGATATTTTGAATTTTTGGTAATGCCCTTTGGACTTACAAATGCACTTGCAGCTTTCATGGACATGATGCACCGGGTATTCAGGTCCTATCTTGATCAATTTGTAATCGTCTTCATCAACGATATTCTCATTTACTCAAAGTCACGTGAGGAGCATGTACAACATCTTCGCAAAGTTTTGTTAACATTAAGAGAGCACAAGTTGTATGCAAAGAAAAGTAAGTGTGAGTTTTGGATGAAAGAAGTCAAATTTATTGGGCATGTAGTATCTGAAGAAGGAGTGGCAGTGGATCCAGCTAAGGTTGAAACAGTAATGAATTGGGACCGACCAAAGAACGTAATAGAAATTCAAAATTTTCTAAGATTGGTAGGATACTATCAAAGATTTGTGAAGGAATTTTCTAGAATAGCTCTACCCATAACTCGACTCATCCAAAAAGGAGAAAAATTTGAGTAGACCAAAGGATGTGAACATGTATTTAATATCCTAAAGGAGAAATTGACCACGACACCTATTCTTACTACATCCGAAAATGGTATCGGGTGTGATATTTATACAAATGCATCATTACAAGGACTTGGATGTGTATTAATAAAATAACAATGTGGTTGCTTATGGATCAACACAATTAAAAGCTTATGAACAAAACTATTTCACCCACGATTTAGAACTGGTAGTTGTTGTCTTTGCTTTGAAGCTATGACATTGCTATCTATATGGGAAAAAATTTCAGATTTACTCAGATCACAAAAGTCTCAAATATATATATATTCACTCAAAAAGACTTGAATCTTCGACAACGATGTTGGATAGAGTATCTCGAGGATTACGATTTCACACTTCAATACCATCCAGGAAAAGCTAACGTGGTAGCTGATGCATTGAGCAGAAAATCCCGAAATGCAGTAATCAACGTGATGAAGGACAAATGGCGATTAAGGGAGGCACTAGAGGACTTTGACATCTAGATGGGTGAAGAAGAAGGTCAACCACGTTTGTTTAATCTCATTGCTCAACCTGTCCTCCAACAAAAAGTTGTTGAATTACAACGTTCGTATTCCTACCTAAAATCCATCCGCACCCAGCTGAAAGATGGGAAAGCTCTTGAAAATTGGTGGTTGCAAAAAGGGGAATTACTATATCAAGGAAGGCTGTGTATTTCCGATAATACTTAGTTGAAGGAAGAGATACTCAGGGAATGCCATCGTTCTAAGTTTTTCATACATCCCGGTAGCACGAAAATGTATCAAAATATGAAGCGCCAATATTGGTGGAAAGGAATGAAAAAAGATGTTGCTAAATTTATAGCTTGATGTGCCATATAGCAACAAGTAAAAGTAGAACATCAGAAACCTAGTGGATTTTTACAATCCTTACCCATTGCAGAGTGGAAATGAGATTATATCACTATCGATTTCATGATTGGCTTACTTAGAACTACAAATGGATACAATGCAGTATGGGTTATAGTGGATTAACTCACCAAATCGGCTCATTTCCTAGCCATGAAAAATACTAACACTCTAGCTACGTTAAGTTAACTTTATATATGAGAGATTGTGAGATTACATTGGGTACCATTATCGATCGTGTCAGATCGAGATACTCGCTTTGTAGCTCAATATTAGTAGAGTTTACAAAAAGCCATGAGAACTGAGTTGCATTTCAATACTGCTTACCATCCTCAAATAGATAGCCAATCTAAAAGAGTGATTCAAATATTGGAAAATATGTTATGAGCTTGCGCTTTAGATTTCAAGGGCAATTGAAATGAACACTTTTCACTGGTGGAATTTATTTATAACAACAGCTATCAAAGCAGTATTGGCATGGCTGATGGCTCCATATGAGACTTTATACGAACGACCTTGTAGATCACATCTATGTTGGGCTGAAGCTGGTGAGAGCATTTTATTTGATCCAAAAATTGTCCGAGAAACCACTAAGAAGATCCAAGTAGTTCTAGATCGGCTACGCACGGCTCAAAGTTGACAAAAGAGCTATACAGATCAAAGGAGGAGGCCCTTGGAATTCCAAGTAGGTGATTATGTATTTTTGAAGGTATCTCCTAGGAAAGGAATATCTAAATTTGGAAAAAAAAGGTAAGTTGACTCCCAGATACATTGGACGCTTCTAGGTAACACAACACGTTGAAAATGTAGCTTATCAACTTGCCTTGTCAGCTCAGTTATCGGGAATACATGATATGTTTCATGTATCTAAGTTAAAGAAATATGAACCAAATGTGTCCCACGACATTGGCTGGAAGGATGTCCGAATTCAAGAAAATGGAACGTACGAAGAGCAACTTGTGCAAATTCTCGACACCAAGGAGCAGGTATTACATAACAAGGTCATATCACTCGTAAAGGTGCCATGACAACATCATGGTGTTGAATGAGTCACGTGAAAACTAGAGACAAATATGTGTACAAGATATCTCTATCTTTTTAATTCTCAAAGTTAGTATCGAATTTCGGGGATGAAATTCTTTTTAAGAGGGGTAGACTGTGATGATCCATATATATATAAATCATTAACACATTAATTAGGTCATCAATTTTGATTCTATATTATTGAGATTTATTTATTTTTTATTTTTTTTAAATATATATATATATATATATATATATATATATATAAATAATAATAAAAAAATTATAAACAAATGGACCCCAAATATAGATTCTTCACGTGAAAATGAGTCAAATGACTATAACTTANGAAAAAAAGTAGAAATAACTTATGGTTAAAAGAATTCAAAAGAGAAAGAGATGGAAGTAGAAATTAAAGATATGAGATAAGTTGACTAGGAGACTGAATACTGATAGTGATTCATCACGAAACTAGGAAAGCTTCCACTAGGACAGACTCGAGAAAGACAAATACTCTGCATAGGTAGAGAGAAAAACCCTATAGCAATAGAGGACCTCAATAGTAAGAGTTCACGAGTTACATGTGTCATTCTAATTACGACACCAGAAATTAAGCTAATTAAAGATATTTCTCATGATTATCAAATGAATCAAGTGGAATTGACTTTATTCAACAAAATTATTGTAACATATTGCATGATAGAATCGATTATAACCCTTAATTTTAATGTGATAGCTTGTTTGTTGTGTATTAATGCAATTTGCATTACTTTGGGAATATAATTTGGTGATTTAATTGAGACAAAAACAAAGACTAAATTATGTAGTGCAAAATTGTTGTGATCGTGCAGCAATTATGGTGAATAGTAAGGAATCAAACAATTAAGAAAGCAGGAGAAAATAACACACAGAGATTTACGTGGTTCGGCAATGTGCCTACATCCACGAGAGCGAGCGACCGTTCTTTTCCATTATTGAATAGAGTTACATCTTAAGTATTTATATAACCCTAATATGGACGTATTTACAAAAATACCCCTGTACCGTACTGCGGGGGCGTTGCCCCCGCACCCTCAACTAATCAGCGTCCCCTATATATAAATCCCGCAAGGCAGATGCCGTCGCGGGCTCCGCTCCGGCATCTGCCTCCTTGCCATTATGCACACAGCAAATATGAGCCACACATACTCTACTTCTGNTAATATATATATATATATATATATATACATATATATATATGTGTGTGTGTGTGTGTGAAAGGACAAATGTCCTACTCTAGATTTACAAGATTTGGAAATGTGCACTAAGAAAAAAAAAAAAGGAGAGAGTGGCAAAAGAATGGACGGATGTCCAAGTGATGCAAGCAACATGACGCCAGCTATGATATAAGAGGGCAAGGCTTTGGNAATTCTAATTTTGTTGATAGTAGTGTTAATTTTCTGTAATGATGAATGCTGATTTTTTGTAATCCTGATACTGATTTTCTATAATGCTAAATGTTGATTTTTTGTAATCCTGATTTTTCTGTAATGCATTTGAACTTAATGATTTCGCTAGTAGTAGTGCTGATTTTATTAGTAGTGTGATAGTGCTGATTTAATGTACTGTTTTGTTCCTTTGATTGTAGTGTGACAGTGTCATTCATAAATAAATAAATGGCAACGTCGTTCAAAGATAACAAAAAAGATCTAACATGAAAATATGCACACTTGGTAAATCCCCCTAATCCAAACAAGTTCAAATGTAATTTTTGTGGAAAAGAGTTAGATANTCTACTCCCTTAAGCTTACAGGCCCTCTTATTCTTGTGCTTCGATTGGTTGATGGTGAGAAGAAGCCTCCCAAAGGGTACATTTATGAAGCTATAGACATGGCTAAAGAAACANTCCCCCTAATCCAAACAAGTTCAAATGTAATTTTTGTGGAAAAGAGTTAGATAGAGGCGTCTATTGGGTCAAGCAACACCTTGCGAGGAACTCTACGAGTGTTATTACTTGTCCAAAATGTCCTGCCCATGATAGAGAGGAGATTAGAGAATACATGGCTAAAAAAAGGAAAGAGAAGAATCTAATGAACATGGTTCCCGACTTTGATTAGATGTCGAATGGCTTGGAGGAGGATGAAGATGATATTGTAGAGATTGTTGCACATCGTAAAAGATTCATGGCTATTTCTAGTCAAGGTTCTACACAAGCCACATCCAGACCAAAAAAGCCAAGACAAAAAGGGCCTATGGATGTATTTTTCACTCCTGATCCGAATGTTGTAGTGCAAAATTGAAAGACCAAGGGGAGGCAAATGAAGATTGATGCCAAAGATCCTTTCATAAAAGAAATGAAAGAANTATATATATATATATATATATATATATATATATAAATAATAATAAAAAAATTATAAACAAATGGACCCCAAATATAGATTCTTCACGTGAAAATGAGTCAAATGACTATAACTTAGGTCAAATATCGTAATCATATAATAAATTAATATATATATATATATATATATATACATATATATATATGTGTGTGTGTGTGTGTGAAAGGACAAATGTCCTACTCTAGATTTACAAGATTTGGAAATGTGCACTAAGAAAAAAAAAAAAGGAGAGAGTGGCAAAAGAATGGACGGATGTCCAAGTGATGCAAGCAACATGACGCCAGCTATGATATAAGAGGGCAAGGCTTTGGCTATAAATAGCCAAATCCAGAGCCTTGAACGACACAATAGAGAAGGAAAAAGAGAGAGAGAGGGAGGAAGGGAGAGAGATAAAAGAAAGAAAAGGAGTCAAAATTTTGTTGAACTAAGAGTTAGCTTTTATGATCAAATTTTTTGGTGTGATGCAAGCAACATGACGCCAGCTATGATATAAGAGGGCAAGGCTTTGGCTATAAATAGCCAAATCCAGAGCCTTGAACGACACAATAGAGAAGGAAAAAGAGAGAGAGAGGGAGGAAGGGAGAGAGATAAAAGAAAGAAAAGGAGTCAAAATTTTGTTGAACTAAGAGTTAGCTTTTATGATCAAATTTTTTGGGTAAGATTCTTTTAGTTATTATTTAGTAATTCTGTAAATTCGAGTCACTTAAAGTTGATCCTCATTAAATATTTTTGGATCATATTTAAGTATCATTATTTTTCGTTAGTTTTTCTAAAAATTATTTTAACTTAACTAAGCTCTTATTGTTCATTGTTATTCTAAAATATTATTTTGGTTATTTTGTCACAGTACACGGTATTAATTAGAAGTCCAGGCAGAAGTAGAGTTTCTTTTATCTTTTATTGTCATTGATGCATTTCATACATATTTTGGGGGTATCATACCAAATTTATTTTTAATAATGTAATATTATATCGTTATAATCATGGGATCAAATTGGAGTTTTATAAATAAATCGTTATCATGCATATATTGTATTTTTATTTATATCGAGACCCTATTTATCTTATGAAACCACGTTACATAATAAATATCTTTATTATTATTAGTTAATGTTTAATTTGTTGTTGGATCTGACTACGACATGACTTTATTTTGTGATTTGATGAAATTACTATTAATACACATAAACGATGGCAGACGGTTAGTAGATGCGTGAACCTTGCGAGGATTCACAGAATTCCTACTAATCCTTGGATTCACTGGTTAGTAATATCGGTTGTCGTAGTAGTCTGTGTGGTACCACATAATTCCTAGTATTGGTGTTTCTAGAAAAGCAAGAAGGGCATTGGGTTCCCTAGGGTGCAAGACCCTAAAATTTTCTCTGAAGGTGGTTCATGCTTGGACCAGAAAATTAACGGATTTATATGATCGATATGTGATGAAATTTATTTATTTGATCAATTACTTTGTTCTATTCATGCATCTACCTATTGTTTAATTATATTATACACCGTTCTAAAACCTTGATAGTCGTTGATAAACGTTATTCTACTGGGCTAGTGAGCTCATCCCTATCTAACATTTTTCAGAAATATGAAGTTGAGCAGGAGGATAGACTGAAAGAACGAGGGATAGAGTCTGCTATTATGATTTCTCTTTATGTTATATCAAGAATATTTAAAATGATCAAGTGAGGATTATATAATCGTACAAGGAATAAAATAATACAAAAAAGGTTATCGTAAGTTCTATGTGACTTTTTTCTTTAATCACGCCCAGGTACTTTTATTTTTGAACAAAAAGGAAAAAAAAATTCGAGGCATGACAGCTTCTCTATTTCTGTTTCTTTTCTTCTTCTTCTCTTTTTTTTGCTTCTGATTCTACTTTTTCTCTTCTTTTGATTCTGATTCTGCTACTTCTGCTTTTCTCTGTTTGATGCTGAGATTTTCTGTAAATGCTTATTTTATTGATTCTATTTTTTTTTTGCCTTCTACTGATTTTTTGTTCTTTTGATTCTGCTTTTCTCTGTTTAATGTTGAGATTTTCTATAAATTCTTATTTTGTTGATTCTATTTTTTTTGTCTGCTTCTGTTGATTTTCTGTTCTTTTGATTCTGATTCTAATTCTGATTCTGCCTTTCTCTGTTTGATGTTGAGGTTTTCTATAAATTCTTATTTTGTTGATTCTATTTTTTGTCTACTTCTACTGATTTTCTGTAATGCTTAATGCTGATTTTCTGTAATACTTTTGCTTAATTTCTATAATGCTTATTTCTAATTATGTACTACTTATTTCTGCTGATTTTGTATTGCTTATTTATGCTGATTTTGATTTTCTTTAATTCTAATTTTGTTGATAGTAGTGTTAATTTTCTGTAATGATGAATGCTGATTTTTTGTAATCCTGATACTGATTTTCTATAATGCTAAATGTTGATTTTTGTAATCCTGATTTTTCTGTAATGCATTTGAACTTAATGATTTCGCTAGTAGTAGTGCTGATTTTATTAGTAGTGTGATAGTGCTGATTTAATGTACTGTTTTGTTCCTTTGATTGTAGTGT
This sequence comes from Ilex paraguariensis, assembly GCA_963454935.2. Lineage (NCBI taxonomy): Eukaryota > Viridiplantae > Streptophyta > Magnoliopsida > Aquifoliales > Aquifoliaceae > Ilex > Ilex paraguariensis. The sequence goes on along the minus strand of CAUOFW020001280.1, from coordinate 1,682,489 downwards.
GACAGTGTCATTCATAAATAAATAAATGGCAATGTCGTTCAAAGATAACAAAAAAGATCTGACATGAAAATATGCACACTTGGTAAATCCCCCTAATCCAAACAAGTTTAAATGTAATTTTTGTGGAAAAGAGTTAGATGGAGGCGTCTATTGGGTCAAGCAACACCTTGCGAGGAACTCTACGAGTGTTATTACTTGTCCAAAATGTCCTGCCCATGATAGAGAGGGGATTAGAGAATACATGGCTAAAAAAAAGAAAGAGAAGAATCTAATGAACATGGTTCCCGACTTTGATTAGATGCCAAATGGCTTGGAGGAGGATGAAGATGATATTGTAGAGATTGTTGCGCATCGTAAAAGATTCATGGCTATTTCTAGTCAAGGTTCTACACAAGCCACATCCAGACCAAAAAAGTCAAGACAAAAAGGGCCTATGGATGTATTTTTCACTCCTGATCCGAATGTTGTAGTGCAAAATTGAAAGACCAAGGGGAGGCAAATGAAGATTGATGCCAAAGATCCTTTCATAAAAGAAATGAAAGAAAGAGTCATCACAGTATTTTCCTGATGGATGTATGACACGGGAATTCCCTTTAATATTGTGAACTATGAAAGTTTTGCAACAATGTTTGAAACTATTGGACAATATGATCCTGGTTTGAAACCTCCTTCTTACAATGAGATTCGGGTCCCATTGCTCAACAAAGAAGTAGGGCATATCAAGTCATTGATGAAAGATCACCAAGAGTATTGAGCAAAATATGGATGTTCCTTGACGGTCGATAAATGGACTGACAAGAGAGGGAGAACCTTGATTAATTTCTTAGTGAATTGTCCAAAAGGACCATGTTCTTTGAATCCGTTGACGCTTCTACATACTCAAAGGATGGGCAAAAAATGTTATAATTTCTTGATAATTTTGTGGAGCTTATTGGTGAAGTAAAAGTGGTCCAAATTGTCACCGACAAAGCGACAACAAATGTGTTAGCAGGTATAAGCCTCTTGAAAAAGAAAGATAACCAGTTGTTAGATTGAATTTTTTTATGCACACTAGTTGATAAAAAATCTTTGTTTAATAGAAAAAATTTTGGAGGCAAAATGACCCCACCTATAATGGACGCTATGTGCTGCCCACTGCTTGGACTTGATGTTGAAAGATATCTTCAAGTTGAAAAACTTCAAGAGAACATTTGAGAGAGGAATAGCATTACACAATTATATTTATAACTGTCCAACTCTGTTAAATATGATGAGACAATTTACCCAATCAATTGAGTTGATTAAGCCTGCAAAAACTATATTTGTTACGACTTTTCTTACTCTAACAAGGATCAACCAACAAAAATGTAACTTGAGAAAAATGTTCACTTCACAGGAATGGACTACAAGCAAATGGGCAATAGAACAACAAGGCAAAAGGACAACACAAATCATTTTAATGCCTTCATTTTGGAGTAATGTTGTCTACTCCCTTAAGCTTACAGGCCCTCTTATTCTTGTGCTTCGATTGGTTGATGGTGGGAAGAAGCCTCCCAAAGGGTACATTTATGAAGCTATAGACATGGCTAAAGAAACGATTTGTAATTCCTTTAATGACAATAAAGAGAAGTACAAACACATTTTAGAAAAGTTGGCTCCCAATTTCTGCGATACAAGATCAAATTTGTCAAGAGTTGAGTATTTACATGAAATGTGAAAACCTCTTTAAGCTGCCCATGGCGGTTAGACAAAGAACAACAAGGGCACCAGGTAATCTATGTTATCCCACAAACTTATTTTATTATCATTGCTTAAAGATATTAGTTAATTAATTGTTATTCATTATTCATAGCTGATTGGTGGGGGTGCATACGGGTCTGGAACTCCAAATTTGCAAAACTTTGCAAAAAAGGTTTTAAACCTTCCTTGTAGTGCATCTGGTTGTGAGCGAAATTAGAGTGTATTTGAGCATGTAAGTATCACCCTCAAACCTCTTCAATTACATTTTTTTTATCTTATTATAAATTTTAATGTATTGTTAATAAATTATTGCAGATACACACCAAAAAAAGAAATAGACTAGCTCAATCTCATATCAATGATTTGGTGTTTGTTAAGTATAATAGAGTTTTGATGCACCGATATGATTCTCATAGCATAATTGATCCAATATCTTTAAAGGATATTGATGATAACAATGAGTGGTTGATTGGAAGAATGGATGTTGAAACAGATGAAGATAAAGAGCTTGTATTTGATAATGATAATTTGACTTGAGGTGAAGTTGCTCGAGCATCTAGAGTTGGGGAAAGTAGCCAACGGACTAGATCAACACCATCTACTAGGGTAACACTAAGGTTTATAAGAATGACGATGGACTCATAGATAAGGAAGACACAATTTCAGATGAGGCAAAAGAGAATGATACAGAGGAATATGAATCTAAAGATAATGGAGAAGATAGTTTCTTTAGTGATGATGATTGATTTCTAAGTCATTCAGATTTGTGGAGCACGGACTAAATGTTTAGTTGCTTGAATTGTGTGTCTTATGTTTTTTAATATTAGAATTTGAGATATTATTAGTGTTTGTTTGAATTTAAATGTTTAAGCTATAACTATTTTTAAGATTTGAGATATTATTCGTGTTTGTTTGAATTTAAATGTTTATGGTTTTGCTTGTATTTAAATATTTAGTATTTATAAAATTAGAACTTAAATGTTTAGAAGTAATTAAACTAAAATATTTATTTTTTTTTTAAATGTTCGCTTCGTTTTGGTAAGGCGTTTCGCTTCGANAAATTAGAACTTAAATGTTTAGAAGTAATTAAACTAAAATATTTACTTTTTTTTTAACTGTTCGCTTCATTTTGGTAAAGCGTTTCGTTTCGCTTCACTTCTCGCCCAGGCTTTAGAAGTCTTGGTCGCTTCGGTTCGCTTTGGTAAAGCGTTTCGCTTCTCTTTTCGTTTCTCGACTAAGATTTAAGAGTCTTGGTCGCTTCGGTTCGCTTTACGCCTTAAATAATATNATGGACTGACAAGAGAGGGAGAACCTTGATTAATTTCTTAGTGAATTGTCCAAAAGGACCATGTTCTTTGAATCCGTTGACNGCCCAGGCTTTAGAAGTCTTGGTCGCTTCGGTTCGCTTTGGTAAAGCGTTTCGCTTCGCTTTTCGTTTCTCGACTAAGATTTAGGAGCCTTGGTCGCTTCGATTCGCTTTACGCCTTAAATAATACTGATCATCCCAATAATATTGGTGGTGCATAAGATGAAGTTTAAGTGCCCAAGTCAACTCAAGCAAGTGGATGCTAAATACTGAATTGATTAGATTNATAATGGACGCAATGTGCTGCCCACTGCTTGGACTTGATGTTGAAAGATATCTTCAAGTTGAAAAACTTCAAGAGAACATTTGAGAGAGGAATAGCATTACACAATTATATTTATAACTGTCCAACTCTGTTAAATATGATGAGACAATTTACCCAATCAATTGAGTTGATTAAGCCTGCAAAAACTATATTTGTTACGACTTTTCTTACTCTAACAAGGATCAACCAACAAAAATGTAACTTGAGAAAAATGTTCACTTCACAGGAATGGACTACAAGCAAATGGGCAATAGAACAACAAGGCAAAAGGACAACACAAATCATTTTAATGCCTTCATTTTGGAGTAATGTTGTCTACTCCCTTAAGCTTACAGGCCCTCTTATTCTTGTGCTTCGATTGGTTGATGGTGGGAAGAAGCCTCCCAAAGGGTACATTTATGAAGCTATAGACATGGCTAAAGAAACGATTTGTAATTCCTTTAATGACAATAAAGAGAAGTACAAACACATTTTAGAAAAGTTGGCTCCCAATTTCTGCGATACAAGATCAAATTTGTCAAGAGTTGAGTATTTACATGAAATGTGAAAACCTCTTTAAGCTGCCCATGGCGGTTAGACAAAGAACAACAAGGGCACCAGGTAATCTATGTTATCCCACAAACTTATTTTATTATCATTGCTTAAAGATATTAGTTAATTAATTGTTATTCATTATTCATAGCTGATTGGTGGGGGTGCATACGGGTCTGGAACTCCAAATTTGCAAAACTTTGCAAAAAAGGTTTTAAACCTTCCTTGTAGTGCATCTGGTTGTGAGCGAAATTAGAGTGTATTTGAGCATGTAAGTATCACCCTCAAACCTCTTCAATTACATTTTTTTTATCTTATTATAAATTTTAATGTATTGTTAATAAATTATTGCAGATACACACCAAAAAAAGAAATAGACTAGCTCAATCTCATATCAATGATTTGGTGTTTGTTAAGTATAATAGAGTTTTGATGCACCGATATGATTCTCATAGCATAATTGATCCAATATCTTTAAAGGATATTGATGATAACAATGAGTGGTTGATTGGAAGAATGGATGTTGAAACAGATGAAGATAAAGAGCTTGTATTTGATAATGATAATTTGACTTGAGGTGAAGTTGCTCGAGCATCTAGAGTTGGGGAAAGTAGCCAACGGACTAGATCAACACCATCTACTAGGGTAACACTAAGGTTTATAAGAATGACGATGGACTCATAGATAAGGAAGACACAATTTCAGATGAGGCAAAAGAGAATGATACAGAGGAATATGAATCTAAAGATAATGGAGAAGATAGTTTCTTTAGTGATGATGATTGATTTCTAAGTCATTCAGATTTGTGGAGCACTGACTAAATGTTTAGTTGCTTGAATTGTGTGTCTTATGTTTTTTAATATTAGAATTTGAGATATTATTAGTGTTTGTTTGAATTTAAATGTTTAAGCTATAACTATTTTTAAGATTTGAGATATTATTCGTGTTTGTTTGAATTTAAATGTTTATGGTTTTGCTTGTATTTAAATATTTAGTATTTATAAAATTAGAACTTAAATGTTTAGAAGTAATTAAACTAAAATATTTATTTTTTTTTTAAATGTTCGCTTCGTTTTGGTAAGGCGTTTCGCTTCGATAAAGCGTTTCGTTTCGCTTCACTTCTCGCCCAGGCTTTAGAAGTCTTGGTCGCTTCGGTTCGCTTTGGTAAAGCGTTTCGCTTCTCTTTTCGTTTCTCGACTAAGATTTAAGAGTCTTGGTCGCTTCGATTCGCTTTACGCCTTAAATAATATTGATCATCCCAATAATATTGGTGGTGCATAAGATGAAGTTTAAGTGCCCAAGTCAACTCAAGCAAGTGGATGCTAAATACTGAATTGATTAGATTAAATGCCAGGACCTAACATGTAAATGCGAGCAAACGGCCATAACATGAAAACAAGGCATTTTATAAATTGAAAATTTCCAACAAGTGTATGTCCGGTCATGCATAAACACAACATTTGTGTTACCATTATTAGTGACCACCTCTACAACTTCCCATCGCATGTGAAATAGTGTAACATTACACATTCCTACTTTTTGATATGGTTGACTCACATAAATTCGATTGCATCAGGGGAGTACTCTATACCATTGTCTATGCAGTGTTGTGCATGTNGACTAGCTCAATCTCATATCAATGATTTGGTGTTTGTTAAGTATAATAGAGTTTTGAGGCACCGATATGATTCTCATAGCATAATTGATCCAATATCTTTGAAGGATATTGATGATAACAATGAGTGGTTGATTGGAAGAATGGATGCTGAAACAGATGAAGATATTGAGCTTGTATTTGGTAATGATAATTTANGTTCACGATGCTCACAAAAGTATTATACGAGCCGATAAAATATGAATTTCACATATGCAGTGATGGAAATCATCTTTTCACCCTTTAGTGCATCATTGAACACCTCGGAAACATTGGTTGTGGTTGTTCCATAATGCCGGACACCATCATGGGCAAGTGTTCACTATTGTGTTGGAATCTTATCTAACCATTCCCACACCTTTAGTTCTACATTTTTAATTTCTTTCATTATCAAATTAAACTTGCGAATATGATGTGTTGCCCCAACCTTCCACACTTGATCTTTTAAATACGTGTTCTTGAAAGTTATGTTGAAATTGTTTTGTACATGCCTAAGACAGAACGGTGATAGGCATATGACTCATTTCACCCAGAATCAACTTGCTAAACCACTGAGATTATACATTTATATCGATCTANAATACGTGTTCTTGAAAGTTATGTTGAAATTGTTTTGTACATGCCTAAGACAGAACGGTGATAGACATATGACTCATTTCACCCAGAATCAACTTGCTAAACCACCGAGATTATACATTTATATCGATCTGATATTAAGCATATACCAGCAATATTCGACACAATAGATTGTTGTAGATGATATAGGAACCAACCCCAACTTTCATGAGTCTCCTCATGAACAAATGCAAATAATAGAGGAAAAATTTGTTTGAGCGTCAATACCAGTAGCAAGAGAAGTTTATGCTTGTACTTGCNGTAGATGATATAGGAACCAACCCCAACTTTCATGAGTCTCCTCATGAACAAATGCAAATAGTAGAGGAAAAATTTGTTTCTGAGCGTCAATACCAGTAGCAAGAGAAGTTTATGCTTGTACTTGTNCAAGATCAAATTTGTCAAGAGTTGAGTATTTACATGAAATGTGAAAACCTCTTTAAGCTGCCCATGGCGGTTAGACAAAGAACAACAAGGGCACCANCAATCAAAACTTTGAAAGCCTAGAATACCTTACCAAATATGTTGAAGGTGGGAGCACAAGCTTCGCACTGCCACCTTACAATCGTCCCAAGGTTTATGTCACAAAAGCACCCATAAACTTAGANCAATCAAAACTTTGAAAGCCTAGAATACCTTACCAAATATGTTGAAGGTGGGAGCACGAGCTTCGCACTGCCACCTTACAATCGTCCCAAGGTTTATGTCACAAAAGCACCCATAAACTTAGGNGAGCGAAATTAGAGTGTATTTGAGCATGTAAGTATCACCCTCAAACCTCTTCAATTACATTTTTTTTATCTTATTATAAATTTTAATGTATTGTTAATAAATTATTGCAGATACACACCAAAAAAAGAAATAGACTAGCTCAATCTCATATCAATGATTTGGTGTTTGTTAAGTATAATAGAGTTTTGATGCACCGATATGATTCTCATAGCATAATTGATCCAATATCTTTAAAGGATATTGATGATAACAATGAGTGGTTGATTGGAAGAATGGATGTTGAAACAGATGAAGATAAAGAGCTTGTATTTGATAATGATAATTTGACTTGAGGTGAAGTTGCTCGAGCATCTAGAGTTGGGGAAAGTAGCCAACGGACTAGATCAACACCATCTACTAGGGTAACACTAAGGTTTATAAGAATGACGATGGACTCATAGATAAGGAAGACACAATTTCAGATGAGGCAAAAGAGAATGATATAGAGGAATATGAATCTAAAGATAATGGAGAAGATAGTTTCTTTAGTGATGATGATTGATTTCTAAGTCATTCAGATTTGTGGAGCACGGACTAAATGTTTAGTTGCTTGAATTGTGTGTCTTATGTTTTTTAATATTAGAATTTGAGATATTATTAGTGTTTGTTTGAATTTAAATGTTTAAGCTATAACTATTTTTAAGATTTGAGATATTATTCGTGTTTGTTTGAATTTAAATGTTTATGGTTTTGCTTGTATTTAAATATTTAGTATTTATAAAATTAGAACTTAAATGTTTAGAAGTAATTAAACTAAAATATTTATTTTTTTTTTAAATGTTCGCTTCGTTTTGGTAAGGCGTTTCGCTTCGATAAAGCGTTTCGTTTCGCTTCACTTCTCGCCCAGGCTTTAGAAGTCTTGGTCGCTTCGGTTCGCTTTGGTAAAGCGTTTCGCTTCTCTTTTCGTTTCTCGACTAAGATTTAAGAGTCTTGGTCGCTTCGATTCGCTTTACGCCTTAAATAATATTGATCATCCCAATAATATTGGTGGTGCATAAGATGAAGTTTAAGTGCCCAAGTCAACTCAAGCAAGTGGATGCTAAATACTGAATTGATTAGATTAAATGCCAGGACCTAACATGTAAATGCGAGCAAACGGCCATAACATGAAAACAAGGCATTTTATAAATTGAAAATTTCCAACAAGTGTATGTCCGGTCATGCATAAACACAACATTTGTGTTACCATTATTAGTGACCACCTCTACAACTTCCCATCGCATGTGAAATAGTGTAACATTACACATTCCTACTTTTTGATATGGTTGACTCACATAAATTCGATTGCATCAGGGGAGTACTCTATACCATTGTCTATGCAGTGTTGTGCATGTTCACGATGCTCACAAAAGTATTATACGAGCCGATAAAATATGAATTTCACATATGCAGTGATGGAAATCATCTTTTCACCCTTTAGTGCATCATTGAACACCTCGGAAACATTGGTTGTGGTTGTTCCATAATGCCGGACACCATCATGGGCAAGTGTTCACTATTGTGTTGGAATCTTATCTAACCATTCCCACACCTTTAGTTCTACATTTTTAATTTCTTTCATTATCAAATTAAACTTGCGAATATGATGTGTTGCCCCAACCTTCCACACTTGATCTTTTAAATACGTGTTCTTGAAAGTTATGTTGAAATTGTTTTGTACATGCCTAAGACAGAACGGTGATAGGCATATGACTCATTTCACCCAGAATCAACTTGCTAAACCACTGAGATTATACATTTATATCGATCTAATATTAAGCATATACCAGCAATATTCGACACAATAGATTGTTGTAGATGATATAGGAACCAACCCCAACTTTCATGAGTCTCCTCATGAACAAATGCAAATAATAGAGGAAAAATTTGTTTGAGCGTCAATACCAGTAGCAAGAGAAGTTTATGCTTGTACTTGTCATTTACAAATGTACCATCAATGCTAATTATAGGCCGACAATGAATAAATTCATCAATCAAAACTTTGAAAGCCTAGAATACCTTACCAAATATGTTGAAGGTGGGAGCACAAGCTTCGCACTGCCACCTTACAATCGTCCCAAGGTTTATGTCACAAAAGCACCCATAAACTTAGACAAGATGTTGTAGGAATTATCCCAGCCATCGAAAACCTTCGTTGTAATCTTATTCTTAGCATTCCACACCTTCTTGTAGGTTATCAAATACATAAATTCTTTTTTCACCATTTCTATGATAACAAGAATTGTTATATCTGGTGTAACCCGAACAAAACCCTCAATCCATTTCGAAATAAAGTCCGCATCAAGTTGACAGTGGTCCTAGTTCAATCGTGGGTAGAAATAAGTGTGAGATTCATATCCTGTGATCTCAAACATTCAAACATTCTATGCTTCACCTTGACGGGCGCCCGTAGCCTCTATTTGCACCCACATTCTAGGTGCATCTTGCACCTCAATACCATCGTGTTTTGTTTGTATCAACAACATATTGATGCAACTTTAATGAAAAAAATTTCACTGTCATCTCCAACTCTTTTTTATTCTTGAACATCATACCCTTCGACAATTCAAGTCTTGTCGAATCTCATGTTTTAAATTCATGCAAATTGCAATATCTGTCAACTTCATTTTGGGTTCCCAATTCAATATTTGTGAAGAATGTTGACTCGGGCTCATGCATAGGAACCTCTCCATCATTCTTGACAGAATTACCTTCAACATCATCATACTCATCAGTCAATAAATTTTCTGGCAATTCTTCTTGTTCATAGTACTCATTCCAGTTAAAAGCACACATTAATTCATACGTATTATTAGCAATCTGATGTATTACAAGTTCTTGAACGNTATCTGGTGTAACCCGAACAAAACCCTCAATCCATTTCGAAATAAAGTCCGCATCAAGTTGACAGTGGTCCTAGTTCAATCGTGGGTAGAAATAAGTGTGAGATTCATATCCTGTGATCTCAAACATTCAAACATTCTATGCTTCACCTTGACGGGCGCCCGTAGCCTCTATTTGCACCCACATTCTAGGTGCATCTTGCACCTCAATACCATCGTGTTTTGTTTGTATCAACAACATATTGATGCAACTTTAATGAAAAAAATTTCACTGTCATCTCCAACTCTTTTTTATTCTTGAACATCATACCCTTCGACAATTCAAGTCTTGTCGAATCTCATGTTTTAAATTCATGCAAATTGCAATATCTGTCAACTTCATTTTGGGTTCCCAATTCAATATTTGTGAAGAATGTTGACTCGGGCTCATGCATAGGAACCTCACCATCATTCTTGACAGAATTACCTTCAACATCATCATCATCATACTCATCAGTCAATAAATCTTCTGGCAATTCTTCTTGTTCATAGTACTCATTCCAGTTAAAAGCACACATTACTTCATACGTATTATTAGCAATCTGATGTATTACAAGTTCTTGAACGGGGTTCACTGGCGCCAACCTTGAGCTAACTGCAATCATATTCATCCGTTTGTTACCCATGGTAACACTGTAGTTTTGCTGAGATTAGCATTTGAAAAAAGTACTAGGCCCTATTTTTGACTGTGCATGTGTATATCGATTGTATTCTTTTATACACTGCATTGTTACAGGGATGTAATAATCATCAACCATTGCTGAAGGGCCAATCATTGGAATATATGGTTGTTGACTGAGTAGGGAAGAGTATGGACCACAATCAAGCCAACCTTCATTACTTCCACCAATGTCATCTGACCTAACCTCTTCACTCACATACAAATCCATTTTGCTGACACCTTCATTGTCAAATACAACATCCAACATTGCCTCCACACCATCATTGTCAAAATTTTCTAATGAAATATATGTAAAGAGGTTAGTTCCCAATGCAGTAGAAAATTNCACCAATGTCATCTGACCTAACCTCTTCACTCACATACAAATCCATTTTGCTGACACCTTCATTGTCAAATACAACATCCAACATTGCCTCCACACCATCATTGTCAAAATTTTCTAATGGAATATATGTAAAGAGGTTAGTTCCCAATGTAGTAGAAAATCTACAGATGAGCTTAAGGTTGTATTTATTCCTATCTATCCCTGTCACATAATGCAACCTATCCACCAAAGCCGAGTGATCCCTGTCACATAATGCAACCTATCCACCAAAGCCGAGTGACTTGTGTCATGAGCACACGCTTATAACTATTATTGNCAACCTATCCACCAAAGCCGAGTGATCCCTGTCACATAATGCAACCTATCCACCAAAACCGAGTGACTTGTGTCATGAGCACACGCTTATAACTATTATTGTACCCTAAAACATCATCATTCTTGGATATGTTACCAACCCAATAAACAATCACAGATGCACATCTACTAGCCATTCGTAATAATTCTACAATAAAGACATCAAAAATAACATTAGATGTCGTTTAGTGAAATTTGTAACTTTTTCTCAAACTCATAGTTTGGGAAAAAACTTAATATTTTTTCATATGCTCAAATGAAGTAGAATACAATATGCTCACATCAAGGGCATTAAGTAAAGTGCTAGGAAGAAAAAAATATGTTTATACAAAACAATCTCTAATTGGAACTTGAATAAGAATGTCAAGAATATAGACTTGAATAGATAAACAATGNTAGATGTCGTTTAGTGAAATTTGTAACTTTTTCTCAAACTCATAGTTTGGGAAAAAACTTAATATTTTTTCATATGCTCAAATGAAGTAGAATACAATATGCTCACATCAAGGGCATTAAGTAAAGTGCTAGGAAGAAAAAAATATTTTTATACAAAACAATCTCTAATTGGAACTTGAATAAGAATGTCAAGAATATAGACTTGAATAGATAATCAATANGGGTCGTCGGAGTTGTGATCAGCAATCGTTGGAGGATAGGGACAGAGATAGAGAGAGACTGCTCTGCAAAATCCTTCTCCCAGCTCATTTCTTTCGTCAGAGGAGTGGTCTTCGTCGATGGAGTGCCTTCATCGGAGGCAGCCGTCTGTGCCAAAGCGGTCTTCGTCGGAGATGTGGAGTGGAGAGGGTAAATGCAGAGATGGGTTTAGACAGTCGGGGCTTTTGTCCAATTTTAAACTTAGTCCGATTACACTATTACAATTTTATCCAATTGTAAAATGTCACGTTTTCAGCTAAGAAGAAATCATTTTAAATGACGTTTTTAAACAGAAATTGAATTTGAAAAATAATTTTAAAACTAATTGAGTTTGAAAATAAAGATAAAGATTTAGTAAGGGGTGCCTTTGGTCAAAAGCTCGTGAGGATATCTCGTGGTATCTTCAAAAGTTATGGGAAGTTCTATAAAGTTTCTCAAAATTTCAAGAAGCAAGCAGACATCATGTAACTGTAANATAAAGAAAAAAAAGGCGATCAATTTGAAGTGTTTCGATGGCTAGTGATTACTAACAAATTGGAGTCAATGTGCACCTAATTTGCATATTGAGTCGTGGTTTGGCAAGGTCAATTACATCATATCAGAATGCATACACAATGTGCCTTTGAGTTAAATATTGTGAATTATTGCTTGAGAAGTGCAAATTGATCTGAATATCCAATGCAATTATGTACCATTCGATTAGTAGGATAAAACATTTACTCAAACATTATTTTGCATAAGACTATAAAAGAGGATGCCCTGCATAAGTTATTAATTTTTTTCCCCCAGGGGACGGGGAAGCTAGGAAAGGGATGAGGTTGAAACGCACAACCACCCGTGGGCAGGATTGAGCTCTTATCACTAGGTCACTCCCTCATAAGTGACAATAATAGATGGTTAGAGTATCTTTCAACTTAAAATGACAATGTTTCTACTTATTTACATGGTAGTTTTGTATAGGTTGTGTCACTTCACGAACAAAGAGGCAAGGTGCATGAATCAAATAACCAATTTCAGTTTTAAATGCTAAACACGAAATCCTTTTCCAACTTTTAATATCCAAATATAATTGACCTCTTTTTTTTTTTTAAATTCGCCAAGTAAAAATGGATAGGAAGAGGCACTCAATCATGCACATCCCTTCTAGGACATGATGAAATAGCCTCGAGAAACAATGACACAGGACCCCAAATAGATTGGGAAAATCATAGACGGCCACTCGTATTTGGCTTAAATCTAAAAATCCGGGCATGCCAAAGCTCTCATGAGCTTGTGATTCCAATTATGGTGTAAACACCTCCTTCAACCCTTTGAACAATATCTCAACCCGAACTCCGCCAAAAGTTAGTTAGTAGTGCCAGTGTAACAGTAGGATAATCATGACACAATAACCATTATGTCATCGGCCGAGACTCGAACCCTCCACTACATGAATTTTTCCCATTACGCTTTTACCACCAGACCGTAACCTCAAGTAATCAAATGCAACTGAATTCAAAGCTCAACACACTCTAAATCACTCAGTTGAACTTGATTTCAATATCCATAACTGGATAAACATCTAATCTGGAAAGATTTCAACCAAAATCAGTACATTTACCCAATAGTACTTGCCAAAACTAAAGCAAAATCCAAAACAGTGACGGCAAAATTGAAGAGTGTGCGTTCGTTCCATGGTGTACAATTGAAGCAAAATCCAAAACATAACAAAATTAGTGACAACAAAATCGAATAAAGCCTCTGACTCTACCAATGTGGGCAGAAATTAGTGTTGTAGAGACAAAGAGAGCAAAATAGAGACAGGACAATACCTTCGGTGGGTCGTCGGAGTTGTGATCAGCAATCGTTGGAGGATAGGGACAGAGATAGAGAGAGACTGCTCTGCAAAATCCTTCTCCCAGCTCATTTCTTTCGTCAGAGGAGTGGTCTTCGTCGATGGAGTGCCTTCATCGGAGGCAGCCGTCTGTGCCAAAGCGGTCTTCGTCGGAGATGTGGAGTGGAGAGGGTAAATGCAGAGATGGGTTTAGACAGTCAGGGCTTTTGTCCAATTTTAAACTTAGTCCGATTACACTATTACAATTTTATCCAATTGTAAAATGTCACGTTTTCAGCTAAGAAGAAATCATTTTAAATGACGTTTTTAAACAGAAATTGAATTTGAAAAATAAGTTTAAAACTAATTGAGTTTGAAAATAAAGATAAAGATTTTGGAAGGGGTGCCTTTGGTCAAAAGCTCGTGAGGATATCTCATGGTATCTTCAAAAGTTATGGGAAGTTCTATAAAGTTTCTCAAAATTTCAAGAAGCAAGCAGACATCATGTAACTGTACNACCACGCTTTTCTTTCTTCTTTTCATTTAATTGTTGCACTCGCAATCTACCAGGCTTTTCTTTGGTCTTATGATTTTGTTGACTCTTTTCATTGTGCTCTTCATTAGCAATATTCTTCTCTTTCTGTTGGTTCTTCACCAAACCAGCACTCTTTTTTATGTTCATTTGGCTCTCTTGGTTCTTGTCCAACACACCATGCTTTTCTTTGTTCGTTCCATAGAGCTGCGGCTTTCGCAATCTACCAGGCATTTCTTTGGTCTTATGATTCTGTTGACTCTTTTCATTGTGCTCTCCGTCAGTAATATTCTTCTCTTTCATTTCCATAGTATTTAATTTCTTCTTAACCTCTTTCTCACTATTGGTGCATTCTTTGATGCCTTCTGACATGCTCTTTTTCTTCTTGCTTTTTGTACCCTGAATCTGTGGAGTACCTTCCAATTTATTGATTATGATAAGATTGTTAGTTGATTTCTTCTCAATCTTTCGATTGGGAGTCAAAGCTGTTCGACTTTTATGCTCAGACGATACTGGTTCGGATACGGCTTCAGCAGCATTCTCAGATTTCTTCTTTTTTCCCCGTGCCATTGCCTACCACCAGAAATGTATTTCTGGAAACAATAGTAATCATCATTATGACAAACCTTCAATACTTTTTTTTTTTAAATAATTTTTTTTTTTTTCGGGGAGGGGGAGGGGAAAGGGGACTTGAACCCTTGACCTCAAGAAGACAAAACTTTCACAACGCAATAAGTACCCCTTCGATACTCAGTCATCCAGGCAAAGACTTCATAACGCAAGGAATACCCCTTCGATACTCAGTCATCCACCCAACAGGATAAGAAATTGAAATGGGAAATGAGGGGGGAAGGATATACAGCTAGATCAACAATTGTCATGACAGAAATGAGTTAAAGAATTCATACAAACAAATATCTTTGTAATGGCTTCACAATTTGATAATCATATATGCTGAACCTGTTCTTTTAAACAAAGCAAGCAGTTTATCCAAGGGAATATTGAAAATGCAATCCAACCATGAGGAAAACAAGGACACCGAAAATTATGATGACAGAAAAGAGTCGCAGACATTCATACAAACTAATGACTGTCATGGCTCCACAAGTTCACAATCAGATAGACTGAATCTGTGCTTTTAAACGAGGCAAACAATTTATCCAAGGGAATATTGAAAAAAACAATCCAACCATGAAGAAAATGAGAACACCTATGGTAGATATAAAATCTGATAAATGAGCGATATATTTCATTCTTTTTGTAAATTTTTCCTAGATGTACAGTCTTTAGCAAGCATTCAATCTAAACAAACAATATTGCCGAAAGTACTGACCATGATTATTCAAGAAACTAATAGCAACACCTAAGGAAAAGATAAAACACTAAAGTGTCTCAAATCCCCCATATACTATGAGCACAACCTGTAAGAATTTGGATCAAAATAACGATAGAGCCAAATAATGATAGAGTAGATCATCATAGAGCCAAGTAAATATTCAATGTAAAGGTGACACCACATCATCATCGTCACGTAGGGTCACCAACCAATCATGCATAAACAAGTAAGATAAGTAAACCCTACTAATTCCATATTGTAGTTATTGGATGTGGAAGTTATTGACGATTATAGAATTTGGGGGAAGTGTATTAAGGATCTTCCCATCACGATTATACATGTGGAACTACACGGATGACCTAGACGGGGAGGGAGGTTGAATAGGTTTTTAACACTTCCCGCTTTAACAATCACCAATTTTAAGCCTATTAACCACAATTTCAAAATTAATTAATTAACTAATTGGTCAATTAAGTCCGTTGAACCCCTTTTCCCTTCAAGAACAAAACCCTCCATGGATGAATATATGCGAACTATGCATGTCAACAATAAAACAACATTTCAATCCAATCCACCTTGTCCCTCCAACCACCAATTCAACCACAATGATGAATATGTATGATATAGAAATCAATGAATCATTCTATCAAACACATTGTGTGCAGCAGCAGAGCCAGAAGTTTGACATTGTGGGGGCAAAAAGTTTAACAACAATAATATGCATGTACTTAATTCAGTGACTTAATCTAGAGACTCATTACATTAGTAGCGTTGGTTTAGCAAAATAGACTGCATTCAATGTTGAGACCTGATTTATTCAATGATGATAATATATAAAATTCTTAAATTAGGTCCCAAATATTTCACTTTTAAAAATAGTAAGCTTAAAAATTTTGGACTAATAATGAATAAAAATAGGTTATCTAGTGAGTGAATTCCCGTTACCACAAAATCTAGGAAGGGTCAAATATGTGCAATCTTACTACATGAAGGGATAATTCTACAATTTCAATGGAGACATTTCTTTCCACAGGTGCCAGATAATTGTATTCAAATATTCTCTGAATGTTCACAGCAACCAAGGAAGAATCTCATAGTTATATGGGGACAATGGAGTAGAAAAATCATTTGGAAGCTCTCCACAATCCTCTAATACCCATTATTTCTCTCAAAATTTTAGTAGTTCAATTATTTCACCGAAAATTCTTCGCCATATTGAAATTGGCGACGGGCAAATGATTTCAGAATATTGCAAAACAATCAGAAATATTCGAGTAAGATCGGATGGTAAAAAATCATAAAGTTTACGTAACAAAACACAAAAATCCATCAAAATTAGCGAAAAAGTCACATCTTGAGATGACAATGAAGCAAACCCTAGAAGACAATGGGCCAAAAAAAAATACATATCATTCAAAAGAACCGGCCTACAAGAGACAACAGGCGTGTGAATATATATTTGGGGCGGGGGTGGGGAGAGAGAGAGTACCTTGAGAGAAGCTGATAGATCTTTCCGAAGTTGGGGAGGGGGAGAGAGAGAGACTCGTCTTGACTTCGTTCGATGTGGCGGAACAAATACACTCAATACGGTGTCGTTTCTACACCCAAAATGATACCGTTTGCTTAAACTATTGATAATGCCTGCAATTGCCTGCCGTTTACCAATTGCAAACCACGACAAATCTAAGGGGCCTAAGTGTAATTTATCTATTTAGTTTTAACGGACAGACTTATTTATTTGAGAGTACAAATTAAAATTTTTTATCTTTGAGGGTACAAATTTAGATTTAAGAGATCTTTCAAGGTATAATTTGCAATTAACCTAAATTATTTCTAAGAGATTATTAAATCAAAAAAGTCATAATTATTCTTAAATAGTTATATAAAGTCATATTAGTGTCATATTAAATTTCAATTATGAATTTTAACCATTGATCTCTTTTTTTTCTTGATCAATCTTGTAAAGATAAATGTATCATTAATATCCTTTTATCTTTTTAAATTAATTGCATAATCTTCTTATAACCTTTCATCTACTAATTTTTTTTTTTTAACAAAACAAAGTATGTATGTAACATTTTATTATAGTCATTGGAGCCCTCAACTATTGATTTTATTGCATTCATGTTTTAAGCCTCCAACGAACTAAACATTATATTCAACATTTTTATATGAGAAAATTATACTTAGACTCATGAAGTTTGTCACTTAATCACTCAGATTCTTTGACATTTGAAATATTACACACAGACCATCTGAGGTTTGTATGCGCATAACACTTAGATCCCTGTTGTAAATATATCATTTAATAAAGTTTGTAGATATATAATAATTAGAGTCCTTAAGTTTAAAATATTATACTTAGACAAAAAATACTCCAATCAAAGATAAAATATCAAATATTTTAAATTTTTACAACCAAAATTCATATTCGATTGTATCATTTATTGAAATAAAATCAAAAATAAAATTTTAATTTTTTTCTTAAAAAATCATAAATAGTTTACAATTATATTATTTATTAAAATTTAATTTGGTCGTTTAAACAACCAAATTAAATACCAAACTACCCCAATTAAAACTAAAAGATATTGTGACCATTACAGTTTGACTCCTTGTTTAATTTTTTAGTTTTATTCTAATAGATAGTATAATTATATACTAACTATGATTTTTTTTAAAAAAACTAAACTTTTATTTTTGATTTTATTTCAATAAATAAAATAATAGAATATAAATTTTAAATGTAAAATTCATGTTCTATTATGAATGTCTTAGACCCCTTATTTAATNTCAAATCCCCCATATACTATGAGCACAACCTGTAAGAATTTGGATCAAAATAACGATAGAGCCAAATAATGATAGAGTAGATCATCATAGAGCCAAGTAAATATTCAATGTAAACGTGACACCACATCATCATCGTCACGTAGGGTCACCAACCAATCATGCATAAACAAGTAAGGTAAGTAAACCCTACTAATTCCATATTGTAGTTATTGGATGTGGAAGTTATTGATGATTATAGAATTTGGGGGAAGTGTATTAAGGATCTTCCCATCACGATTATACATGTGGAACTACACGGATGACCTAGACGGGGAGGGAGGTTGAATAGGTTTTTAACACTTCCCGCTTTAACAATCACCAATTTTAAGCCTATTAACCACAATTTCAAAATTAATTAATTAACTAATTGGTCAATTAAGTCCGTTGAACCCCTTTTCCCTTCAAGAACAAAACCCTCCATGGATGAATATATGCGAACTATGCATGTCAACAATAAAACAACATTTCAATCCAATCCACCTTGTCCCTCCAACCACCAATTCAACCACAATGATGAATATGTATGATATAGAAATCAATGAATCATTCTATCAAACACATTGTGTGCAGCAGCAGAGCCAGAAGTTTGACACTGTGGGGGCAAAAAGTTTAACAACAATAATATGCATGTACTTAATTCAGTGACTTAATCTAGAGACTCATTACATTAGTAGCGTTGGTTTAGCAAAATAGACTGCATTCAATGTTGAGACCTGATTTATTCAATGATGATAATATATAAAATTCTTAAATTAGGTCCCAAATATTTCACTTTTAAAAATAGTAAGCTTAAAAATTTTGGACTAATAATGAATAAAAATAGGTTATCTAGTGAGTGAATTCCCGTTACCACAAAATCTAGGAAGGGTCAAATATGTGCAATCTTACTACATGAAGGGATAATTCTACAATTTCAATGGAGACATTTCTTTCCACAGGTGCCAGATAATTGTATTCAAATATTCTCTGAATGTTCACAGCAACCAAGGAAGAATCTCATAGTTATATGGGGACAATGGAGTAGAAAAATCATTTGGAAGCTCTCCACAATCCTCTAATACCCATTATTTCTCTCAAAATTTTAGTAGTTCAATTATTTCACCGAAAATTCTTCGCCATATTGAAATTGGCGACGGGCAAATGATTTCAGAATATTGCAAAACAATCAGAAATATTCGAGTAAGATCGGATGGTAAAAAATCATAAAGTTTACGTAACAAAACACAAAAATCCATCAAAATTAGCGAAAAAGTCACATCTTGAGATGACAATGAAGCAAACCCTAGAAGACAATGGGAAANTTAGCGAAAAAGTCACATCTTGAGATGACAATGAAGCAAACCCTAGAAGACAATGGGCCAAAAAAAAATACATATCATTCAAAAGAACCGGCCTACAAGAGACAACAGGCGTGTGAATATATATTTGGGGCGGGGGTGGGGAGAGAGAGAGTACCTTGAGAGAAGCTGATAGATCTTTCCGAAGTTGGGGAGGGGGAGAGAGAGAGACTCGTCTTGACTTCGTTCGATGTGGCGGAACAAATACACTCAATACGGTGTCGTTTCTACACCCAAAATGATACCGTTTGCTTAAACTATTGATAATGCCTGCAATTGCCTGCCGTTTACCAATTGCAAACCACGACAAATCTAAGGGGCCTAAGTGTAATTTATCTATTTAGTTTTAACGGACAGACTTATTTATTTGAGAGTACAAATTAAAATTTTTTATCTTTGAGGGTACAAATTTAGATTTAAGAGATCTTTCAAGGTATAATTTGCAATTAACCTAAATTATTTCTAAGAGATTATTAAATCAAAAAAGTCATAATTATTCTTAAATAGTTATATAAAGTCATATTAGTGTCATATTAAATTTCAATTATGAATTTTAACCATTGATCTCTTTTTTTTCTTGATCAATCTTGTAAAGATAAATGTATCATTAATATCCTTTTATCTTTTTAAATTAATTGCATAATCTTCTTATAACCTTTCATCTACTAATTTTTTTTTTTTAACAAAACAAAGTATGTATGTAACATTTTATTATAGTCATTGGAGCCCTCAACTATTGATTTTATTGCATTCATGTTTTAAGCCTCCAACGAACTAAACATTATATTCAACATTTTTATATGAGAAAATTATACTTAGACTCATGAAGTTTGTCACTTAATCACTCAGATTCTTTGACATTTGAAATATTACACACAGACCATCTGAGGTTTGTATGCGCATAACACTTAGATCCCTGTTGTAAATATATCATTTAATAAAGTTTGTAGATATATAATAATTAGAGTCCTTAAGTTTAAAATATTATACTTAGACAAAAAATACTCCAATCAAAGATAAAATATCAAATATTTTAAATTTTTACAACCAAAATTCATATTCGATTGTATCATTTATTGAAATAAAATCAAAAATAAAATTTTAATTTTTTTCTTAAAAAATCATAAATAGTTTACAATTATATTATTTATTAAAATTTAATTTGGTCGTTTAAACAACCAAATTAAATACCAAACTACCCCAATTAAAGCTAAAAGATATTGTGACCATTACAGTTTGACTCCTTGTTTAATTTTTTAGTTTTATTCTAATAGATAGTATAATTATATACTAACTATGATTTTTTTTAAAAAAACTAAACTTTTATTTTTGATTTTATTTCAATAAATAAAATAATAGAATATAAATTTTAAATGTAAAATTCATGTTCTATTATGAATGTCTTAGACCCCTTATTTAATTTTTTTAGTTTTATTCTAATAGATACTATAATTGTATACTAGTTACGATTTTTTAAGAAAAAATAAATTTTTAATTTTAATTTTATTTCAATAAATGATACAATATAGAATATGAATTTTCGTTGTAAAATTTAAAATATTTGATATTCTATATTTGATTAAAGTATTTTTGGTCTAAGAATAATATTTTAAATTTAAGGGATCTAAGTATTATATACTTACAAACTTTATGGAGGTTTAAGTATAATTTATTAATAGATATTTTTACAATAGGGGGTCTAAGTGTTATACACATACAAATTTTAGGGGTCTGTATATAATATTTCAAATGTCGAAGTGTCTGAGTGATTAAGCGACAAACTTCAGAGGGTCTGAGTGTAATTCTACCTTTTTGTATTAATAGCTGATCTATAAGATCTTGAAGTGGGTCCCCCGGTCTTGATTGAGATTTTTCGTCACTATTAAGAACTTGATTTCATGAATGAGGATTATCAAGAGTGTTTTGGTCTATCTGTAGTATTGGTTAATGCAGTGAATAACATACCAACATTATTAGTGTCATCAAAATAATTTTCTTTTCTTTTTTCTTTTTTCTTTTTCTCATTTGTCCTCATTCAAGAAATGAGTTCACCTCAAATTTTGTTTTCATTTTTGCTTCTTCTAAATACTAATACAGATTGCGAATATGT
This sequence comes from Ilex paraguariensis, assembly GCA_963454935.2. NCBI lineage: Eukaryota > Viridiplantae > Streptophyta > Magnoliopsida > Aquifoliales > Aquifoliaceae > Ilex > Ilex paraguariensis. The sequence continues at coordinate 1,660,732 of CAUOFW020001280.1, read as the reverse complement.
AATTTAATTTATAACATGATACCATGTTGTATGTATATCGATGATACAAGAAATTAAAGTATAAGACATAATAGAAATAAGAAAGATAGGAAAAAGGTCGTTAGGCAAGACACGATACTCGTTATCTTCGAGATAGTAATTTCTCCATTATGATGCAAATGGACTCATGAAAATTCTATCCCCATGATACAATGCTTATCATTTAAGGCTATCAAAAACNACTATTGATAATGCCTGCAATTGCCTGCCGTTTACCAATTGCAAACCACGACAAATCTAAGGGGTCTAAGTGTAATTTATCTATTTAGTTTTAACGGATAGACTTATTTATTTGAGAGTACAAATTAAAATTTTTTATCTTTGAAGGTACAAATTTAGATTTAAGAGATCTTTCAAGTATAATTTGCAATTAACCTAAATTATTTCTAAGAGATTATTAAATCAAAAAAGTCATAATTATTCTTAAATAGTTATATAAAGTCATATTAGTGTCATATTAAATTTCAATTATGAATTTTAACCATTGATCTCTTTTTTTTCTTGATCAATCTTGTAAAGATAAATGTATCATTAATATCCTTTTATCTTTTTAAATTAATTGCATAATCTTCTTATAACCTTTCATCTACTAATTTTTTTTTTTTAACAAAACAAAGTATGTATGTAACATTTTATTATAGTCATTGGAGCCCTCAACTATTGATTTTATTGCATTCATGTTTTAAGCCTCCAACGAACTAAACATTTATATTCAACATTTTTATATGAGAAAATTATACTTAGACTCATGAAGTTTGTCACTTAATCACTCAGTTTCTTTGACATTTGAAATATTACACACAGACCATCTGAGGTTTGTATGCGCATAACACTTAGATCCCTGTTGTAAATATATCATTTAATAAAGTTTGTAGATATATAATAATTAGACTCTTTAAGTTTAAAATATTATACTTAGACAAAAAATACTTCAATCAAAGATAAAATATCAAATATTTTAAATTTTTATAACCAAAATTCATATTCGATTGTATCATTTATTGAAATAAAATAAAAAATAAAATTTTATTTTTTTTCTTAAAAAATCATAAATAGTTTACAATTATATTATTTATTAAAATTTAATTTGGTCGTTTAAACAACCAAATTAAATACCAAACTACCCCAATTAAAGCTAAAAGATATTGTGACCATTACAGTTTGACTCCTTGTTTAATTTTTTAGTTTTATTCTAATAGATAGTATAATTATATACTAACTATGATTTTTTTTAAAAAAACTAAACTTTTATTTTTGATTTTATTTCAATAAATAAAATAATAGAATATAAATTTTAAATGTAAAATTCATGTTCTATTATGAATGTCTTAGACCCCTTATTTAATTTTTTTAGTTTTATTCTAATAGATACTATAATTGTATACTAGTTACGATTTTTTAAGAAAAAATAAATTTTTAATTTTAATTTTATTTCAATAAATGATACAATATAGAATATGAATTTTCGTTGTAAAATTTAAAATATTTGATATTCTATATTTGATTAAAGTATTTTT
>CAUOFW020001280.1:1615931-1647100 GCA_963454935.2 Ilex paraguariensis | reverse complement strand
CTGACGAGCCAAGGGGGCTGATCCCCCTGACCTGATTCCCATACTGGTTTGAGGGGTAACCCCTCTTGACCGAGTAGAGGCACTTTTATTCATATTGGTGTGATCCCTCCCTCCGTGATGACAGGGAGCTTGTAACTCGAGACTCCTTTGGTGGGGTCCTTTCCCTCTTTGTCGAGTGTTCACCATGGTCACTGTTCTTTATAGAGAAAAAACTAGGAAAACTAGTCGTTTCCCACAGACGGCGCCAGATTGTGCGTGCAAGATCCTGCACAATATAAAAAATGAGAACAGATCTCTCCCCTGGTGAACTTCGGGTGAGCCGGTGGAGTAACCAAACACGCCGCTTAGGACAGCCTGCACGGTACGGTGGTAACTCGGAACGGCAACGGGAGACCCTGGGAAAGGAGTGACGGTCCTGAAAGGCTGGAAGAGGTTCCTGGAACAAAGAGGAACAAGTTAGAAGGGCGCCGGAGTGTTTTCCGGCGTATCCCCTCCGACGGTCTAGTCAGTCTTTGAGAGAGAGAGAGGATAGAGAAAACACTGAGTGTGTTGTAATAGAGAGTTTGTTGTTGCATACCCGTTTTGCCTTTTGCAAGGAGTATTTATACCTTAAAAGCTCATGATTGCTGTCAGTGTGGTCAGTAGGTGATCATTAGGCACAGGTAGCGTGTGCATTGATTCTGATGAGGAATGTCTTCTCTAATTAACTGCTCGGGGTCCCGAGCAATCAATGCTGAGTCGTCGGGATGCCGACGGTACAATGTGCTCCTCTCGGGGAGGATGCAATAAATGCTCTGTAATAGGAGCATTTATTGCCTTTCATTTCCGAGCCTTACCACATTGAATGCGGTCTCATCAACGGAAGAGTGCAATTAATTGTTTGCTTTCCTNCCAATGGCCTTGCTTTTCTGGACTGGTTGTCATGATGATGTTCGCCGGCTCTGGGTCACTTTGGGGCCCTAGAGCTTTCTGTTNTTCCTTCCAGGACCCAATACTGTTTGGGGGAAGCGTCTCGAACCATCTCATCGCAGAGTCCCCCAAGCTCATAGGGAACACTCGATAANGCATGCGGTTTGTCTGTCTTTGATATGACATCATTTGCCACGCGTCCATCCCCTATTGGTTGTGACCTCTNATCCTTCGTTTCCGCCTCACGGGCGGGAAGTCCACGGGAAAGGAATGAATCCCTCGATCCTCCGCCTANACCTCTGTATTTCAGTATGTTCTGACATTACTTGTGTAAGACGAGGTCATGATGAATAGCCTAGACTGGTCTAGACTAGTGACCTGTACGTCAATAGCTTATCCTGGAGCAGAGGAAGCGTCCAGGACGGGGTATCTCTCGGCACCGAGGAAAGGCTCATCTCGGGGACGAGGGAGGTATGTCGACCGAGGTACATATCAGGCCGAGGCCACATGTCGGTGTAAAAATATACCGAATGTATGATCCTATATGTCGATACCTCGGGGGCGAGGACCTTGTGCGCCGAGGGTGCTTGATCTTAGCAACAGTGCTTTAGTAAAACCGAGGACACGTGTCTTCATCATACGGTATTTCAGAAAAGTCCCATCACTTGGTGTGATAATCGACAAGGCCATACTAGAATGTTATAGAGACTGGATAGGGCCTTGATCAATGGTGCTTGGAATTTAAGATTTGACAGTATGGAGGTAGTGCATATAGCCAGGGGTACTTCTGATCATAATCCTTTGCTGATTAGCAGGGGCGGGCCAACAAATTCAGAGACTCTAGGCGAGAATATGAAGGTGGCNGGCCTTGATCAATGGTGCTTGGAATTTAAGATTTGACAGTATGGAGGTAGTGCATATGGCCAGGGGTACTTCTGATCATAATCCTTTGTTGATTAGCAGGGGCGGGCCAACAAATTCAGAGACTCTAGGCGAGAATATGAAGGTGGCCCCTATTAATAGACAATAATCTATACTACTATAAAATGTCAACAAAAGTGAACAATTTTTGTTTGACTATAATAACCTTAATATAACAACTAATGTCTATACTACCATTTTTTCATTTAATATACATATGTGTGTGTGTGTGTGTGTGTGTGTAGTGTTAAACAGAACTGTGATTTGTGAGTGAGTGAATCCGGTAATTTGTGCGAGAGAGACGGAGTGATGTAGAGAGCTTTGCTTAATTCCTTCATGGACGAGAGAAAGAGAGAGAGATATCCTTCCATGCTGTAGAAGTCTAACAGTTTGCTATAGCTAGTAAGTGAAGAAATTTTCTAGGTAAGTTGTTAAAATGTTAATGGACTTATCAATAAAATTTGGGCCCTCTCAAACTAGCCTATCTAAAATATATATACTCATAACTAAAAGTCTTCACAGGGAGCCCCAATTGGGGGCCCTAGGTGGCCTAGGCTAGGGGCGGCCCAACAACCTTAGGCGAGAATATAAAGGTGGGCCCTATTAATAGGCAATAATCTATACTACTACAAAAGGTTAACAAAAGTGAAAAACTTTTGTTTGACTATAATAACCTTAATATAATTACTAATGTCTATACTACCCTTTTTTCATTTAATTTATATATATATGTGTGTGTGTGTGTGTGTGTGTGTATTATTATATAAATCTTTAAATGCCTTGATTCTTCATATTCATGCTTGAATAACAGTTGTGTATATTTATTGGCATAAAAAATGGGTGCAGCCAGGGGCGGCCCAACAAATATAAAGACCCTTGGCGAGAATATGAAGGTGGGCTCTATTAATAGACAATAATCTATACTACTATAAAATGTCAACAAAAGTGAACAATTTTTGTTTGACTATAATAACCTTAATATAACAACAAATGTCTATACTACCATTTTTTCATTTAATATACATGTGTGTGTGTGTGTGTGTGTGTGTGTAGTGTTAAACAGAACTGTGATTTGTGAGTGAGTGAATCCGGTAATTTGTGCGAGAGAGACGGAGTGATGTAGAGAGCTTTGCTTAATTCCTTCATGGACGAGAGAAAGAGAGAGAGATATCCTTCCATGCTGTAGAAGTCTAACAGTTTGCTATAGCTAGTAAGTGAAGAAATTTTCTAGGTAAGTTGTTAAAATGTTAATGGACTTATCAATAAAATTTGGGCCCTCTCAAACTAGCCTATCTAAAATATATATACTCATAACTAAAAGTCTTCACAGGGAGCCCCAATTGGGGGCCCTAGGTGGCCTAGGCTAGGGGCGGCCCAACAACCTTAGGCGAGAATATAAAGGTGGGCCCTATTAATAGGCAATAATCTATACTACTACAAAAGGTTAACAAAAGTGAAAAACTTTTGTTTGACTATAATAACCTTAATATAATTACTAATGTCTATACTACCCTTTTTTCATTTAATTTATATATATATGTGTGTGTGTGTGTGTGTGTGTGTATTATTATATAAATCTTTAAATGCCTTGATTCTTCATATTCATGCTTGAATAACAGTTGTGTATATTTATTGGCATAAAAAATGGGTGCAGCCAGGGGCGGCCCAACAAATATAAAGACCCTTGGCGAGAATATGAAGGTGGGCTCTATTAATAGCAAATAATCTATACTACTATAAAATGTCAACAAAAGTGAAAAATTTTTGTTTGACTATAATAACCTTAATACAACTACTAATGTCTATACTATCCTTTTTCCATTTAATTTATATATATATATGTGTGTGTGTGTGTGTGTGTATTATTATATAAATCTTTAAATGCCTTAATTCTTCATATTTATACTTGAATAACAGCTATGCATATTTATTGGCATAAAAAGTGGGTGCAGCCAAGGGCGGCCTAACAAATCCAGAGACTCTAGGCAAGAATATGAAGGTGGGCCCTATTAATAGCCAATAATCTATATTACTATAAAATGTCAACAAAAGTGAAAAATTTTTGTTTGACTATAATAACATTAATACTACTACTAATGTCTATACTACCATTTTTTTATTTAATATATATATATATATATGTGTGTGTGTGGAGCGTTAAACAGAACTGTGATTTGTGAGTGAGTGAATCCGGTAATTTGAGCGAGAGAGGCGGAGTGATGTAGAGAGGTTTTCTTAATTCCTTCACGGATGAGAGAGATACACACACAAAGAGTGAGAGAGAGAGACAAAGACAGAGAAAGAGAAAGATTACACTTCCTTGTTGTAGAAGTCTAACTGGCTGCTACAGTTGGTAAGTGGAGAAATTTTTTAGCNTATATATCTCAGTGTATGTGTGTATATATTATTATATAAATATTTAAATGTCTTGATTCTTCATATTTATACTTGAATAACAGCTATGTATATTTATTGGCATAAAAAGTGGGTGCAACCAAGGGCGGCCCAACAAATCCAGAGACCCTAGGCGAGAATATGAAGGTGGCCCCTATTAATTGGCAATAATTTATACTACTTTAAAATGTCAACAAAAGTGAAAATTTTTTGTTTGACTATAATAATTTTAATACAACTACTAATGTCTATACTAGCCTTTTTTCATTTAATATATATATATATATATATATACACACACATATATATAGATATGTGTGTGTGTGTGTAGTGTTAAACAAAACTGAGATTTTTGAGTGAGTAAATCTGGTAATTTGTGCGAGAGAGGCGGAGTGATATATAAAGATTTGCTTAATTCCTTCACGAACGAGAGAGAGAGAGAGAGAGAGATTATCCTTCCTTATTGTAGAAGTCTAACAGTCTACTACAACTTGTAAGTGGAGAAATTTTCTAGGTAAGTTGTTGAAGTGTTAATGGACTTATCAATAAAATTTGGGCCCTCTCAAACCAGTCTATCTAAAATATATATACCCATAACTAAAAGTCTTAATCCCTAGGCGACCAACTAAGTGGCCTAGGCCTAGGGCCGGCCCTGGCAGTGACGGCCCAACAAATCTAGATACCCTAGGCGATAATATGAAGGTGAGCCCTATTAATAGGCAATAATCTATATTACTACAAAATGTCAACAAAAGTGAAAATTTTTTGTTTGACTATAATAACCTTAATACAACTACTAATGTCTATACTTCCCTTTTTTCATTTAATTTATATATATATATATGTGTGTGTGTGTGTGTGTGTGTGAGTGTGTATATATTATTATATAAATCTTTAAATGATTCTTCAAATTCATACTTGAATAACAGCTATGTATANTATATATATATATATATATGTGTGTGTGTGGAGCGTTAAACAGAACTGTGATTTGTGAGTGAGTGAATCCGGTAATTTGAGCGAGAGAGGCGGAGTGATGTAGAGAGGTTTTCTTAATTCCTTCACGGATGAGAGAGATACACACACAAAGAGTGAGAGAGAGAGACAAAGACAGAGAAAGAGAAAGATTACACTTCCTTGTTGTAGAAGTCTAACTGGCTGCTACAGTTGGTAAGTGGAGAAATTTTTTAGCTAAGTTGTTGAAGTGTTAATGGACTTATCAATAAAATTTGGGCCCTCTCAAACCAGCCTATCTAAAATGTATATACTCGTAACTAAAAGTCTTAACTGGGGGACCCAATTGGGGGCCTTAGGAGGCCAACTAAGTGGCCTAGGCCTGGCCCAGCAAATACAAAGACCCTAGGTGAGAATATGAAGGTGAGCCCTATTAATAGACAATAATCTATACTACTACAAAATGTCAACAAAAGTGAAAAACTTTTGTTTGACTATAATGACCTTAATACAACTACNGAGAGAGAGAGAGAGAGAGAGATTATCCTTCCTTATTGTAGAAGTCTAACAGTCTACTACAACTTGTAAGTGGAGAAATTTTCTAGGTAAGTTGTTGAAGTGTTAATGGACTTATCAATAAAATTTGGGCCCTCTCAAACCAGTCTATCTAAAATATATATACCCATAACTAAAAGTCTTAACCCCTAGGCGACCAACTAAGTGGCCTAGGCCTAGGGCCGGCCCTGGCAGTGACGGCCCAACAAATCTAGATACCCTAGGCGATAATATGAAGGTGAGCCCTATTAATAGGCAATAATCTATATTACTACAAAATGTCAACAAAAGTGAAAATTTTTTGTTTGACTATAATAACCTTAATACAACTACTAATGTCTATACTTCCCTTTTTTCATTTAATTTATATATATATATATGTGTGTGTGTGTGTGTGTGTGTGAGTGTGTATATATTATTATATAAATCTTTAAATGATTCTTCAAATTCATACTTGAATAACAGCTATGTATATTTATTGGCATAAAAAGTGGGTGCAGATTAGAATCATGGATAGCTCAGCTCAGAAAAGGATATCTTATTTTAGGTTCCAGGATATGCGGTGTGAACATGAGGAGTTTTTGTCTTTAATTGCTTCTCATTGGAGTGGACATTATGGTGAAAATCCTGTCTGTTATTTTTTCATTAAATTGAAATATTTGAAGGCTCATATGAAGCTATGGAATAAGGAGGTGTTTGGGAAATTGTTTGATAACATAAGGAAACAGGAGCTGAAAGTTCAATTGGCAGAAAAGGAGTTGGATCAAAACTTTAGTTTAACTAAATCTTTAGAGCTTAAGGAATTAAAGAAGGGACTATATGAATATCTGAGAAGAGAGAAAATTTTCTGGAAATAGAAAGCCAACATTAAGTGGGCCTTGGAGGGGGAAAGGAACACTAGTTGCTTTCATGCTATTGCTAAAAGCAAGGCAGTGAGGAATAAGGTTTCCAGAATAAAGAATGAAGAAGATGCATGGGTATATGGTGATCAGGAAAAAGCTGGGGTAGCTGAGAGGTTTTATGCTAAGCTATACAGTTCAGAAGAGCATAGTTTACAAGAGGAGTTGTTTGAAGTAATTCCTGAGTTGATAGGGGCTTTCAAGAATGAAAGATTGGTAGCTGAGGCTTCTATGGAAGAGGTGAAAACTGTGGTATTTTATATGGCAATTGAGAGTGCTCCAGGGCCAGATGGTTTATCTGGTAAGTTCTTTCAATTTGCTTGGGATATAATTAAGTGGGATGTCTGGGTTGCAGTCAATTTTGTACTGAAAGGGGGTGAGATTCCCAAATCTGTGAACTCTACTTTGTTGGTATTGATTCCCAAGAAAGCTGATCCAATATCCTTCTCTGATTTTAGGCCTATTAGTCTGTAATTTCCTGTATAAGGTCTTTAATAAGCTAATAACTACTAGGATTGCCTCATTACTTCCTATTTTGATTTATGAGGAACAACATGGGTTTGTGCTAGGAAGAGGTATTGGTGATTGTGTTTCTTTGGGGCAGCTCTTGGTGGGAGAGTTGGATAGGAAGGTAGAAGGGGGTAACATGGTGATGAAGCTGGACATGATGAAGGCCTATGACAGGATTGAGTGGGATTTTTTGCTCAATGTGTTGGCTTGTTTTGGCTTTTCCAGTTTATTCAATCAAATTGTGGCCAATTGTTTTAAAAATCAGTATTTTTCTGTCTTTCTAAATGGTCAAAGATATGGATATTTTTCTATTTCCAAGGGTTTGAGATAAGGTGATCCTCTTTCTCCATCCTTGTTTGTTCTTGCTGAGGAGGTTTTGAGTAGAGGATTGAGGAATATTTTTCAGAGAAGGCAGGTTGAACATTATCATATTGGTAGAGGGACAACCTTAGTTAGTCATTTGATGTTTGCAGATGATACTTTGGTGTTTCTAAGGGGAAAGAAGAAGTCTGTGGTGAATGTTATGGAGTTTATTAGGAAGTATGAGGGATCTTATGGCCAGAAGGTGAATAGATTGAAAAGTGCTTTGTACTGTTCTAGAAGAATTCCTTTGGTCAGAAAGAATATGCTATCAGCTTTAATGGGTATACCTCTCAAAAATTGTCCTTTTGTATATCTAGGTTGTCCTATTATTATGGGCAAATCTTGAAATTGTGTACTTTGAGGAGGTGGTAAGGTGTTTTAGGAGCAAGATTGAAGGTTGGTATGGTAGAATGCTATCAAATATGGGGAGACTTATTATGGTACAATATGTTCTAAGTGCCATTCCTATTCACATGCTAGCCTGTATCAGTATTCTTAAAGGAGTATTGGGAAAGTTGAATGCTTTGATTGTTGCCTTTCTTTGGTCCAATAATTTGGATATCAAGAAAAGGCATTGGGTGTCTTTGGAAAGAATATATAAGCCTAAAGCAAAAGGGGGTTTGGGTATTAGATTGTTTGAGGAGATCCAATCAGCAGTTAGAGTTAAATAAGTATGGGGTATTTTAAATGGTCTCTCTCTACGGGCCAAGGTATTTAGAAGTAAATTTCTGAAAGACAAACATTTGTTAATATGTGGGGTATTAGGTGGGAGGAAAATGTTTGAGGATATTGAAGCCTTGGTTTGACTTCACAGGGTGTAATTCAATGATGCTGATTGGAGATGGGAAATTTGCTAATTTTTGGTGCGACTCATGGATGGAATCTGGACCTTTAATTCACAGAATTGAGGGTGTTCCTCAAGTTTATCCCTAGGTGAATGAGTTATGGAGTAATAATGGATGGTCTTTGGAGGAGGTTGCTGATTCTCTTACTCCCCAGCTGCAAAATGAAATTCTGGAATCAGGTGTGGTCTTGTCAGAACAGTCTGATAGAAGAGTGTGGAAGCATACAAATTAAGGTTTATTTTCTGTCAAAACTGCATGGGAACTGATAAGGAGGCATGGGGTTAGACGTGAATTAACTAAGGGAATCTGGGACCAAAGGGTTTTCCCCAGTGCTCAGTTATGTGGATGGAAAATTTATAGAGATGCTTTGTCTCCGGATTGAAGGGTGCAGAGTGTAGGTGTTTCACTGGCAAGCAGGTGTCACTTGTGCTTTCTAAATGGGGAAAATCAAGTTCATTTGTTTATTGATTGTCCTTTTGCTCAAGCCATATGGGGAAGGGTGGCTGCAGTTATGGGCTTTGAGTTGATTCTTGGTGAGAATCCTATGTGCAGGTTTTTGAGGCTAGTCAGGAAGTTTAAATATCATTCATTGAGTCATGGACTGATTAGAGGGGTATCCTTATTGATTTATAGGGCCATATGGAAGGAAAGGTGTAGGAACAGATTTGAGGGAGTTTCTTTGAACTCTTATGCAATCTATATGCAAGTGGTGCATGCTTTGAGATTGCAAGTTGTCATGTTGAAGCCCAAAAGAGCAGATGATGGAGTGGGGAAAGAGATGCTAGCTGACTTGAGGATTGGTTCTTTATTCCATGTGGAAAGCAGAGTAAGATGGATTAAGTGGGATCCTCCTCCTTTGGGATTAATGAAGTTAAATGTTGGTGGTGCTACCAAGGGAAGGACTGGTCTGTCTGGAGGTGGAATGATTTTGAGAAATTCAATAGGTCATGTGGTATTAGCAGCTGCTAAGTTTTATGGATCAGGTTCCAATATGAAAGCTGAATGCTTAGCTTTTTTGGATGGCCTTAAATTGATTATGCAGTATGGGTTGCAGGAGTATCAGATTCTTATTGAATCTGATTCTCAAGTCTCGGTGCAGGCGGTGCTGGGTAAGGCAGAGGTGCCATGGAGATTGAGGGGTATTTTGGAGAAGATTGGGGGATTATTTGTGAGTATGAGTGTACAGATTCAACACGTATACAGAGAGGTGAATGGGGTAGCGGATTTTTTGGCATCCTTTGCAGTACATTCTGGGAGATCCTCTGATTTTTCTATCAGTGGAGTTTTACTACTTGCTGGAAGAATGCTATTACAATGGGATCAGAGTATGCTGCATAGTGCTAGGATGTAAAGGGTTATTACTAAGGGCCCATTGCCTTTGTAATTGACCTTTCTGGCGCAGTAGCTGTACAGGGTGAGGCTCAGGAGTGCAACAGCCATACAGGATATTTTTAACTATTTTCTGTAACAGTTTTCTATTTTTTTTTATTCTTGTAATTTTTTAGGCTTATTCAATAAGATTTTCTCTTTCTTTTTTTTTTTTAAAAAAAAGGATACTAAATAAAAAAACAATTTTGTTCCATAAATACCCTCTAACATTTGTATAATACTAGATTCATCCAGTCTTCTTCGTGACATTTTGTCCAACAAAGAATCACGTGGTTATTTATTATGGTTAATTACAAATTACCCCCCTCAACTATTTATTTATTATCTTCTCCAAATAAATGTAAATCAATAAACTGCTCTTAACAATTTATTTACAATTTTTTCCTGAACTACTTACACGTGGTGGTTTATTGTTCATTAAGGAATAAAATAAAATTATACTGATAATTTAGTTGATATGTATAGATTGTTGATTGTCTTTCAAAATACAAACATTAGCAAAAGCGGGCTTGACCATGTATTTTAACACATAATATACGAAAGATATGGGGCAATTTGGTGCAGCAGATGGGTTGTGAGAAAATTCCTAGANTGGTTAATTACAAATTACCCCCCTCAACTATTTATTTATTATCTTCTCCAAATAAATTACAAATTCCTAGTTTGCTAGGTTCTTGGTAACCTTGCACACATGATATGAATTTTGTGAGAACTTAATTTTTTTATGCACATTTCGGTGAATGGACTGATTGGTTCTGGTTTGACATTTTAGTTTGTTGGGTATGTGGTTGTTGGCTCAACAAAGATTCTAGATAGTTATCTTCTGTCAATTCACTCAATTGTGTTGTTATGAGGCTTTGGTGCTAAAACAAACAGTTTGATGATTAACATATGTACCATAAGAAATGGTTCATATTTTTGTTGATGTATTTATGGGTAAATACATATGAAAATGTCAAAGCCAAGGTCATCACACAAGGATATGTTGAAGTGACAATGTTCTTGTACATGCCAAGAGTAGTTAAAAACTTCCCTTACAATGCCAATGAAGGTCAAACATCTTTTTAAACCAATCTCCTCTATGATGGTTGGAGAAAATAGGAAAAATATGGTCATGAAATGGGAGATATCGGGGCTAGGCATTCACTATCATGTCAGTCGTTTGGGTTTTGGTGGGTCAACTCTAATTTGGTTGCTTGTTAAAGACTATATGGATGTGAACTTCTATCTGGATCTTTTTTGAACTATTTCTTGGATTATGGATAGTTTTATTACAAACTTTTTTTCTTTTTGTGTACAGTTTTTATTCATTTTTTGTATTGAAGTGGTTAAATGTCATACCATTATAGAAAGAATCATGCACACAAACTGCCTTACAATTTGGATTTTATTCTTGAAAATTTGGTCTATTCTTATCAGATTTCCATTTTGGTTGTGATTAGAATGTTTGATCTGTATTCTTGAAAATTTACTTTTGTCTATGCTGTTTATAAGTTTCCCTTTTGGGTTGTGATTGGGGGCATTGTTTTTAGGATATAAGCTAAAATTTTCTTATTTCTTATTGACACTTAAATACTGGCTATGCCGCCAATTTTATCTATTATAATTTTGTTTACTGTTGACATGCCATCAATTTTAACTTGGGGAATGGAATTGAGTGTAAAATTTAAGAAATGAAAAATTTATGAATCTATTTTTGTGTTGATTTTGTTTTTTCAATTTTGGGTGGATAGTTTGCAATTTTAGGTGTATTCTTTTCAATTTAGGAATTAAATTTCAATTTTAATGCCAGTTAGAATGTTTTTGCAATTAAGAATTCTTTTTACTTAATTACAGTGAATTTATGATGGGTGTTCCTCGGTGCTAATAATACTATGCATGTAAGGTGTTTGATAAGATGAGTTATTGTAATATATGTGGTTATGATGTATGATGGGTTTTGAGAGTGGTTGCTATGGAATGTGATGAGTGCTGACATGTGGAACAATCTTTGGGTGCAATGTTTATACGTGTCTTGCGTATTGCATCTAGCTAAGATTGGTTGTGGTGGCCATTACTAACTTGGTAAAGAGTGGTGAATTTTTTTATTTTGGTTCCACCACTTGAGTGGTGCCAAACCTTAATCCAAATGTAGGCCCATGATCAGAATTTGCATGATTTGTTTTTACAAGGTTAGGTTATGAATTTGCATTATTTATGTTGGGAATTGTTATAGTTGGGTACTATTTGTAAACAAAGCTATAAGAGCGGCATGTTTGGATTAGGCTCTGAAGATTTTTATTATTGTAAGCCCCTCCCTTCTTTGATTTCTTTCCACTACAGTTAAATACTCTTGATGGATTGAATTGATTTAAATTCCCATTATAGATTCATTGAGTTGGAGTTGCTTTATTTTTTTTCTTCCTTTATGGAACATGTGAATTTGCAGAGGTGACATATGTTTGTTTTGTTGTTGTTCCTCATAACATGGAATTTGCTTATATTAATCCTAAAAAATTTGGTGCTTCAAAAAAAAAAATTATTTGTTGGTCAAGTTTCATTACTTATAAAAATAAACAATCTGCCAATTAAAATTGATAAAGAACTTCATTTCTTCCTCCATTCTCGTTCACTTGTAAACTTTAAACTTTTGCTCTGCTTTCCCTTCTCTTTCCCCTAACTAGTCACGATGTTTAAGAGTGATTGAGTGAGTGTAGTCTAATTTGCGTGTTGGAGTCTTAATACTTGAGGTATTAATTGATAGGAGCAGATTAAAGGTAACTTAAGAGGGACACAAAAGTTTCTATCGAAATTGGTGAGTTAGATTTTTCTAGTTTTCATAATACTTTTGAGAGGTTTAGATCTTCATTATCCTTTTTGTTGTCAATCTATTAGCAATCTTTATAGATTACATTCTTAGGTGCCAACTATTTTATGTACTTAATTAATGTGCTCCTTCCTTAATATTGATGTCTTCTAAACCATTTTAACGAGACAGTATAACATTTTTCATTCAATTCAAATCAAGTGGCCTTATTTCCTTGTGATGACACCATGCAACATTTTGCATAGTTTTTTTTTTTGACAATCAGACATCATATATATATATCATTAAGTAGGGAAGTTTTGGTTACAGTCAGCCAAAAGAAAAGCCTTGAGCTCCCTAGGGGGGAGCCAATCAAATTCAACGAGAGAGAATTGTTTAATTTAGCGGCTGCCACCCAGTGAGCAGCCTTGTTATGTGCCCTAGGCTTGTAAAAAAGGTAAGATTATGTACCCTAGCTAAATGTCAAATATCACTAATTATAACACTAATCTCCCACAACGGAATGTCTTCATTGGAGCTGAGTTTGATGATGCTCCGACAATCATTCAGAATTATTGCATTAGTGGACAGTTGGGCCTCAGCAAGGATATATGCCTGTCTAACAGCTTCAGCTTAAGCTAGTAAGCTTGAACATTTCGCATAGTTCGTTGGTCATCTTTAACTAGCAATTTTTCTATCATAGTATGCGATATCTACAAGGAGACTTACACTTTTACACTTCCAACTAGGATAAATTCAAGAAACAATGATATACGAATTTAATATAAATATTTCAATCTTCACATGATCAAATGACATGGTTTACGTGCAACGCACGTGTGCACCAACTAGTATAACAAAAAATGCAAGAAGAACTGAGCAAGAAGAAGCAGTAAAATCCTCCTATGCTTCTTTTAATAAAAAAGGCCAAGCATTCCAAATTGACTCAATTAGCAATCGTAGCCAACTAATCCAAGCATGAAACGTGAATGTCTTCCCATTTTATGTAGATATATTGATAGTTAATAGAGAAAATTTACTAACTCAAGAGGATGTTTTATTATGCATAAGAGGTTGGCTTATATAGCCATACAACAACTTGAAATCCCAAAAAAAAAAAAAACAGAAGGAGAGCACATGTATGCTACAGATCAAGTCAATCAAACTCTTCTATCCTAACAAACCACTAACTGTTTCCCTAATAACAAGGGATTATTAACAACCAAATTGACCAACTCAACTACATCATAAACATATAGTAAATCTAACACCCTCCCGTAAATTGATGTTGCACACAAAACATCAGTTTATCTTCGATTCAGAACAAACACCAAGTAGACCCCGTAATCTCACAAATGTCTCAAGCTTCAATGGTTTTTTAAATATGTCTGCAATTTGCTTTGAACTCTGACAATATATTAACTCAACTGTACCTTCCTTTGTGAGCTCACGAAGAAAATGGAACCTGATATCAATGTGTTTGCTTCTACCATATAGTACTGGATTTTTTGAAAGTTGAATAGCAGAACTGTTGTCACAATGAATTGTCGTAGGACCACGTGGAACATACTTCAAATTTTCAAGCAATCTCCTTAGCCATATAGCTTGACACGCACAAGATGCAGCTGGAATATTTTCGGCTTTTGTAGTTAACAAGGAGACTACCGACTATTTTTTAGAAGACCACGATATTGCTCCAGAATTGAGGAAAAACACCTAGCCGGATGTGCTTTTCCTATCCTCCAAGTCCCCTGCATAATCACTATCACTATATCTAACCAATCTGTTACCCTTCTCCCTTTTATAAAGAATCCCAAAGTTGCTAGTACCTTTTACATAAAGAAGAACTCTTTTAGCAGCTTGAAAGTGTAGCGTGGTCGGTTCTTCCATGAATTGGCTTAGAAGGCTGGTGACATACATTATATCTGGCCTCGTTGCAGATAAGTACATGAGGCTACCGATTATCTGTTTGTACAAGGTGGTGTCAATTCTTTCTCCTCCAGCATCTTTTGTGAGGTGGCAGCCAGGAACAATAGGATTATGGACATGATTGCACCCTTCCATCTGAAACCTTTTAAAAACATCTTGGACGTTTTTCTTTTGACAAATAAAAATCCCATTCAAGGTTTGGGCTACCTCGATGCCCAAAAAATAGGACATTCTGCCCAAATCAGTCGTGTCAAATTCCTTCATCATGGAATTTTTAAATTCCAAGAACATGTCTTCATTATTTCTGGTAAAAATCAAATCATCTATGTATAGACAAACTATGAGAATTTTACCTCCCTCCCTGATTTGGACGAATAAGGTTTGCTCAAATGGGCATTTCTTGAAGCCAATTTTGAGAAAGAAAGCCTCGATGCGACTATACCGTGCTCGTGGGGATTGTTTTAGGCCATATAATGTCTTTCTTAAGTTGTATAATTTGTGCTCATTCCTCGACTGGATGTACCCTGGAGGTTGGTCAATGAAAACTGGTTTCGTGAGCTCACCATGAAGAAAAGCGGATTTCACATCAAGTTGAAAAATGATCCAGCAATTTTGAGCTGCGAGAGACACCACCAACGGATGGTATCAAGACAGGCAACTAGGGCAAAGACCTTCGAATAATCAATTCCATGTTCTTGTGTGTAACCCTTTGCCACTAGCCGTGCCTTGTGTTTATCAATTTCGCCTTTTTCATTGAGCTTTGTTTTGTATATCCATTTGACACCCACTGTCTTTTCTCCGTGAGGTAAATCTGTAAGTTCCCATGTGTCATTTTTCTCAATGGACTCTATCTCGACATCCATGGCTTGCTTCCATATGGGTGATCGAACTGCCTCAACGAAAGAGATAGGATTGCTGCCAACAAACAAAGCCAACTATGCAAAGGAGTCATCATCTGATAACTCATCTCCACTCACATAATCTATCAACCTGGCTGGCCGCCGTGCTAGTCGTTTGCGTGAGGAATGTGGCTGATTTTTAGTGTGTAGAGGTGGTGGTGCTGCGTTGGAAGGAGGTGTCAACATACCCACCTGTGCTGCAGACGTGTCACAGGTGGCACCCACTTGTGTTGCGGTGCCCATGTGTGGCTGATCAACTGTATTAGTGCTACCTCCCTCCAATATTTCACTGGTTTGTTTACTAGCAATTACGCCAGTATCGTCTACAACATCTAAAGAGCTTTCAAGATCAGGTGTGACATTATGCCAATCCCATGTTTGTCCTTTTGCAAATCGAACGTCACAACTAATGATGAGTTTCTTTGTGATGGGGTTATACATGCGGAAAGCCTTTGACTCTTCACTGATGCCCAGAAAGATGTAGCGCTCGCTTTGGCATCCAACTTTGTTCTGATTGAAAATGGTATATGTGTATAGCCTATGCAACCAAAAATTTTAAAGTGAGCTACAGAAGGCTTACGGTTAGACCAAGCTTCTTCGGGAGCATGGCTTTGATAGCAAAGGTGGGACTTCGATTCAGAATATGCACACTCCAATTGACAGCTTCGAGCCAAAAAGTTTTTGGGAGATTTTATCTTGCCATCATGCTACGCACCATATTGAGAATAATGCGATTTTTCCTCTCGGCTACGCCATTCTATTGAGGCGTGTAGGCTACAGTGAGTTGACGTTGAATGCCATGTTGCTCACAATATGTCACGAATGCCCATGAATTAAACTCACCACCATGGTCGGTGCGAAGACATTATGGAATAGCCTGTCATCTTCTCTACTTTGGATTTAAAGCTTTGAAAGGCAGTAAAAGCTTCAGATTTTTCATGTAAAAGATAAACCCACGTTTTGCGACTTTAATCATCAATGAAGGTAAGAAAGTACCTCTTCCCACTTGATGAAGCTGGGTTGATAGGTCCACATAAATTGGAGTGAACTAACTCCAAGATATGTTCATCTCGCCATGCTGGAGCAGTGGGAAAAGAGTCACAAGGCTGCTTGCCTATAGTGCATTCATCACATATGTCAGTTTGAAGCTGAATAGGAGGTAGACCAATGACCATGTTCTTCTAACATAGAGTTTTCAGCCCACTGAAATTCAAGTGTCCATATCGGCAATGCCACAACCAATATTGGAATATTGGAATGTAAAACACATCTGTCAGTTTACACACATGCTTATCAAAATGTATGTATATGTTTCCTTTGCCCATCACGACAACGGTAGAATTATCTCTCAACTTGACATGTTCTTGAAATGCTTCATTTAATTTAGAGAATAGAGATTTGTTACCGCTCATGTGATTGCTAAAAACAGAATCCAAGTACCAGATTTCTGAGTTAGTTGCCTCCTCCTTCTGAACGTATGCCATCAAGAGCACCTCCTCAGATTCAGCAAATTTTGTTTCTTCATTTCTAGAGATGTCGGGGCACTCATATTGATAGTGACCACGTTTATGACACCGAAAGCATTCTACATTGGATTTGTCTCACGTACCTTCTTGTTTTGAGCTTGTGTATCACGCCAACAACCTCATCCACGTCCATAGCCTCTCCCACGGCCACGACCTCATCCATATAGGGAGGTAATCTCCCGTCGAGTGTCTTCACCAAGTGAAGCTTTCAATAATTTTTCTTCAACAACAAAGCTAGCCAATCTTTGTTCATGGACCAATAAAGAGCTTTGTAAGTCATCAACGGAGAGAGTGGTAACATCTCGAAATTTTTCGATGGAGCATACAACATAAGCGAACTTAGAGGTCATGGAGTGAAGAATTTTTTCCACAACCACCACATCCTCCATTCTTTCGCCATGAAGTCTCATTTTGTTCGCAATCACCAATGTTCGCCCAAAATATTCATCAACAGTTTCTCCTTCCTTCATTGCAAGAATTTCAAACTCTCTGCGAAGAGCTTGTAATTGAGCGCGTTTGACATAGGTTGTCCCTGAAAAACTTCTGTTTCAGTGAGTCCCAAATATCTTTTGCAGTATCTTTCTTGAGGATGGTTTCGAGAGTGACACGATCTATAGCCCGGAAGAGATAATTTTTGACTTTTAGGTCTTTCAGCTTCAATTCATCTAGCTCAACATAGCCAGTTTCTACCAGCCCCCACTATTCCTTAGATTGCAGGAAATTCTCCATCAACATGCTCCAATGGTAATAGTGACCATCGAAGCGAGGGATGGCTGGCTGCACAAAATTCCCTTCGGTTGTCATCTTCCTTGGTGCTGCAAGATCCTCAAAGATTGCTGCTTTAATTTTGTCAGGCCCAGTGGGGGCTCTGATACCACGTGTAGATATATCGATAGTTAACAGAGAAAATTTACTAACTCAAGAGGATGTTTTATTATGTATAAGAGGTTGGCATATATAGTCATACAACAACTTGAAATCCACAAAAAAAAAAAAAAACAGAAAGAGAACACTTGTATGCTACAGATCTGGTCGAACTCTTTTATCATAACGAACCACTATATGTGTTCCTAATAACAAGGGATTATTAACAACCAAATTGACTAACTCAACTGCATCNCTTGTTTTTCTTGCCTTTTGTGAGGAGTATTTATACCTCAAATACTCATGATTGCTGTCAATGTGGTCAGTAGGTGATCATTAGATACAGGCAACGTGCGCACTGATTCCTACGAGGAATGTCTTCTCTTTTAACTGCTTGGGACCCCGAGCAATCAAGACTGTGTCATCGGTCTGCCGACGGTTCAATGAACTCCTCTCGGCAAGGATATAATAAATGCCCAGCCTTAGAGACATTTATTATCTTTCACTTTCGAGCCTTACCGCATTAAATGCTGTCTCATCAAAGGAATGATATAATTAAATGCTTGCTTTCCCAAGTCGTATGTCAGCAAGGGCATCCGGTCTTTCTGTCTCTGATGTAACACAATATGTCACGCGTTCATTCCCCATTGGTTGTGTCCCCTGCCCTCTGTGCCTTCTGACACCAATTGCGTAAGACGAGGTCATGATAGCTAACCTAGTCTAGCGTAGGCTAATGACCTGTACATCAATAGTCTCTGCTGGAGCAAAGAACGGTATCCTAGACGAGAGGGGTACATCTCGGTACCGAGGAAGAGGTACATCTCAGACCCGAGGAAGAGGTACATCTCGGAGCCGAGAGGGGGAGGCCTAGCGACCGATGTACAATATCAGACCGAGAGGTACGTGTCGGTACATAAAAACGTACTGGATGCCACTTGATCCCTATGCTAAGTACCTCGGGGGAGAGGGAACTTGTGAACCGATGGATACATGATCTCGGTAACAAGGATTAGTGACACCGAGGACACGTGTCTTCATCTTGGAGTATTTCGGAAATGTCCCATCAATCATAAACATATAGTAAATCTAACATTTTATTCCAATACCTCAAGGAACATATAATCCCAATGGAAGGCAGACAAATTCAGACATGCAGATACACACGTCACACAGACAGAGATTGAGGAGAGGAAGCACCACTGTTTGTTCTTGCCCGATTTGTGAAAACGCAGGGGAGAGAGAGGGGGAGTGACGGCTGGGAATAGGGAAGCATGTGGGTTGTGAAGAAGACAGAGAGAGACAGAGGTACAGAGGGACGGGTGGGAAGTTTTGGCCAGCAGAATCCCACTTGAATAAAATGACGCTATATGTATTATCTTCTTCAATCTGAGTTCCAAGTTCGATCGGTAACCGTTTATATAGTGGCTGACAACTTGAAAACCCAATGAATTTGGTGTAGGCCTCGGACAACATTTTCACAAACCCAAAAGCAACCAAAGTTTGATTTGTATATTTCTTCTTCACCATCGTAACATCCATTGCACAAAAATGGATTACTATCTCAAAATTGTTGTATACATATGGGTGGGACAAGAAATCAAAGTAGAAGACACAATAGAAATTAAAAAAAAATATAGAAAAAGGTCGTTAGGCTATCTTCGAGATAATATTTTTCCTACTATGATGCAGGTCTAATATTTAATACTATCAAAGACCATATTTCTTACTAGTCTTGGAACTTGAACTCAACCCGAATAAACTTTGAAAATTAATCTCAAGAAAATATGATAATAGAGATAAAAAATTAACAAGTGACTTCATTATGACTTCTACAATTTTTTTTTTTTTTTATTTGAGGAAGGGAAGTAGGGAAGGAGGCTTAAACCCTTGATTTCGATAAAACAAAACATTTACAAGACAAGGAGTACCATTGAACCAAAGACCCGTTGATATTATGACTTCTACTATTAGCCAATGATAAGAACCCTATATTTATAGTATTCCATATACTTCTTTAGAAGGGTTGTGCCTCTTCAATTAAATGTCAATAGATACTTTTATCTGGAAAGTTGTAACTCTTGTCTTTAAGAGTCACTTTAATCACTAATAAAAAAATAAATATATAATTTATCATTATTAGTAAATATTGGTATATATCCATATATATACATTCGTTGTCTTCAACGTGTTTTCTTTACTTGGGAAAAAAACTCGATATGGTTCTATTTATTATTATTTTTAATTTTTTCACGTGTTACACGTTATGTAGTGCTAATTAATAGTATGGGTATAGAAATTATAAACTTATATATGCATTTGCATAAAATTTACTATTATGTTTAATTATTATTGTTGTAAAAAAATAATAATCTCATTATAAAAATTATAAACGTGTATATACCTATGCATACTATTATACATACAATTAAACTTAGAGAAACCCAACAAAAGAAAAGTCAAACAAGTAAAATGTAAAAGAACAGGCTACTTAAAATGGATCGTAAGAATTTCGCTATTTAATTTCTTTGCATATTTTCTACTTCTTTGGAAATATTGTGATTTTTTTTTCTTTTTTTTTTTGACAACAGACCATGATGCCCCATCCAACATGGCAGCATTGAAAGATTAATTTTGTGAGAAATTTAAAATCTAAGTGTTATGAGTTATAGATAGATAGATAGACATAGAATTGGAGCAATAGAAAAATGGGTGACACTATTATGTATAGGAGCAAAAAATTACATACATTATTTTCTAAGGGGGTTGTCACGGCCCTTAAGATACTATGATACTTTAAATGATTAGTAACAACTAACTCCCGATGTACACGCTATTAAAGAATTTATTAAACTTAGCGTGAGTCAACATATTTCACAGACAAAATGCTCAAAATATTCATATGGAATCCATGAGAGGCCCAACCTTTTTTTTTTATGCCAACTATTCCTAGCTCTTTGACATTGTCTATACCGGACACAAAAATACTACCTCGAGTCACCACAAACACCAAATCACCACCACAGATCACAACCACTTCCACCACCTGAACCCACCCCAATTTTAACTAAAGATAATGAATCTCTCACAAAGTCTACCGAACACACTTCACAACAGAGGAAGAAGGATCATCACCACTTTACAGATTAAAATGTGGTGATATGCCATGTAATATTTTGATGTTACAAACCATACGTCCATTTTCCTAGCATTCCTAATGTTGTAACTTTGGAAAGAGAAGGGGCTAAGAGAAATGCGAAAAACACCTAAGTAGAAAAAATAAATAATGATTCAGTCAAGATAAACTTTGATATCAATGCCATTATCAATGAGCGACTGAACGACTGCTCTGATTTTCCCTTCAAACTTGTCCCTCTCCCTCGGAGTATAAGCCGCTGTGTAGGCATCAGCTTCTCTTGCCCTCTCAGCTAAAATCCGGCCTACGGCCAAACAAGCAGGTATATCTGATCGCGATTTTAGCACAGCCTTGATATCTTTGGAGTTAGTACCAGCAACTGCAACCTGCTTGCTTGTTACCCTGTGGGTGATTGAGGCCGACACAAAACGCTTTGAGATGAACACGTCAAGTGTAAATGGTTCCATATAAGCTACTGTTCTTTGCTTGAATGATAAGTGCTTGTCTGGATTTTTAGATTTCTTCTCCTTCTTGTAAGTGTATGGTCGACTATTGTCATCGTCGAGGAAGTCCTCTACGCCAAAAAAACTTCTTGGTGCAAAACAAGGCTGTGAGTTCATAGAAAGCCAAAACTAAGAACAATGCAAAAATAAGCTGTGAAAACTCAAGTAGGCTTAAAGTCACAAAGAAATTTAAACAAAACATTACTAATTAAATCACGATCCCATCTTACATATATTGCAATAATCAGGGAGGAAAGATTAACAACGTGCTTTACTTTTGACTCGTCACAAAGTTTCTTCTTTTGCACTCAAATTCCAGTATTTTGGTAATTTTGATTTTCAGGAATTCTGCTACATTGTTGACATTTATTTTTTTTGGCTTTTCCTCCAACATTGACACCACAACTAATAGAGCTACAAACTGTCTAACAAATGAGAGTTCGTAAATAGGATACTAAAAAACAGTCAAAGGCCTGTTCCATTAAAACCTGATACTAAAAAGCAATATTTGGATGATCTGAAATACATGTAAGCTACCTTCGGAAAAAATGAAAGACATGTAAGCTCCATAGACCCAACCATTTTCCAACAACGTACCACAGTCAGGTACATGATCACTTATTAACCATTGGAACACTCTTGCCAGAACAACATGGGATTTTGAACCTTTTTTTTTAATGAAGTCACACAAGCTAGATAGGTCGTGGGCTTGGCCCTTTTGGAGGTGGTGTGGGCGCTTGGGTTTATTATCCTTCTGGGCACTCTTGTGATCTGTTGTTGATGTTGGGTAATTAAAAATTGTGTGCTTTCTACCTTGTGTGACTTCCTTAAAAAAAAGGTACATGGTCTCTTAAAATAGGATAAAGATGTCACAGAAGATCCACAGATGTAATTTGCAAGAAGCCCTTGTCGGCTATGTGGGTAGCAGGTTGGCAAGGGGCTTAACAGTATCCTAAGATTGTAGATGCAATTTCTCTCCATTCATTAGGATCGATAAACAGTTATTTTATCACCTAGAGTGTAATTGAAGCACTGCAGACTTTAGGTAATCAGACGACATATATCCATTTAAAATTCATGCAAACATGTGAAAAATCTTAGCCACTTGAACCCAAGGTTGTGTTTAAGTCCTTCAAGGTTTTTGAAGATGTAATGTAGGGAGATGTATTTTTCGAACAAATAAACTAATCCACTTGTGGAGGAATTACAAACTGCTTTTAAGAAAGAGAATCAACCACCATAGTCATGACTAAGTGAAATTTACATAGCTACAAGAACACTAGCTAAGACCTCGGCCAAGTAAAGTGTAGTGGAGATTTCTTTTCCAATCAAAACTAAACTAATCCACTCTTCAAAGAATTACAAAGTGCTTTTAAGACAGAGAATCAATCATCATACTCATGACCATGCGAAATATATATAGCTATCAAGAACACTAACGAAGACTTATGCCACTGGCCTCATGAAGTAGGTTTCTCTTTTAAGTTTGAAAAAAAAAATGCATGGCATTTCATCCATGACTTACTTATTCATGATCATACATCGAAATACTTCAGCCCCCCTTGAGCACCTCCAAATCTACAGAATAAAAGCGAAAACCATTTCATTAACTGGTCCAAATCATTTCCTCATATATTGCAACTCAGATCTGGTTGCAATAGCCATTCGACAACGGCCTAGTTAGTTGAAACCCTAATATCTTCATCTACCATATTACTTTCTCATGGAGTTTTCAAATAAGCAGTCAAAGTTGAACCATTACCAAATACAAATCAAGTATCTAATACTGATTTCCAACCAACCAAGCAACTAATAGAGATCTTCAACAATGAGCACCATTTCGGAATATTTCGATTGCATAATCAAACAAATCTTTCTTCTTGTTTCCAGATTGACTTAAGGTCTGGAGCATTTTTATCAAAATTTTCACTGTGTGGGATAACTTTCCTGGCAGTCTCACAATAATTGTTAATTTACTAAGAATGCACCTTTACATGCTAAGGGCTCAGAAAGCCAATATGACTATCCAGGAAAGCCATAGACAGATAGAATACTCTCCTCATAAGTCTCTACACTGCCATTAATGATTAACCCTCCAGCAAACTCTATTCCTATACATGGTGTTGAATCCAATGTCACTGAAATTTGAGGTTCACCAAACTCAACACTACTACATTAAGCTGACTTCTACACCAACATTCACCATACCTGCCTTTTTATAATAGTTAATAATTCATCAACCATGTTAATTCTCTCCAGACTCGGCTATTTTCTGAAAAATTTCAGCATTTCACTCTTATCATCT
Source organism: Ilex paraguariensis (assembly GCA_963454935.2). NCBI lineage: Eukaryota > Viridiplantae > Streptophyta > Magnoliopsida > Aquifoliales > Aquifoliaceae > Ilex > Ilex paraguariensis. The sequence continues at coordinate 1,623,417 of CAUOFW020001280.1, read as the reverse complement.
CCCAGCCCATTTCTTCTTTGACCCGAGGGGACCATTGCCAACAGAAGTATAAAAGGAAATTCATATCCTAAATAAGGGGGCAAAATGTAGTAAATAAATCTCAAAGTAAATACCGAAAACTCTTCCACCAAATTAACGGAAAGCCATACAGATTGCAGGAGTACTAGCATACTATTGCATAAATGATGTTACACAGGCTGACTCCTCATTTGATCACCCAATTGGGACTGATATGGAAATCAAAACAATTCATTTTTAAAAGAAATGGACAAATATGCTGTATTAGTTTCAAAATTGCTGCTGCCACGTTGGTTGTAGAATAGAAGAATTAAACATCCAAAGTGTACCTGTCCAGAGTGGAAGCCAGTTGCGGGTGCATACAAACAAAGCCTGATTTTCCCACCTCCGTGGGTACATAAGTTGCGATACACTTGCTTCAACATGACTCCACAAACCCAAATTCTATAAATAAGCAAAGCGTACAACAGTCAGTTGGTCTAATTCACTGCTGAACAAATATATTACAAAGAACGCACCTCCAGGTATAGAGTACACAGAACTTTGCATTTACCTCCTAGGCTGAAATCTAATTGTTATCATATGACATCATTGATTAAGCAAGCACATGTGCAATTTGATGGGGGAAACAGGACTATCTAATCAAGTGCATGGAAATTTTGATGTTGGCATCTCATAAAAATGGACGCAGGGAATTAAGAGAATGTAAAGCCTTCGGACACTAAAATCTTATTACCAACATGTTACATGAGGTTAGTGTCAATGAACATAGTAATAATAGAACACTCTAAATTGCAACAAAGCACATCAACTATGAAGTATGGACACTCTAAAAAAGGTGACGTATCCGTGTTGGACAAGTGTAGAACACCGACACTCTTCGGACATTCTTGGACACGTGTCCGGTACTTTTTATCCATGTCCATAATTAAATGATAAAATTTTAATTTCATAAATGTGTCTGACACTTNGAAGTGAAGACTTGTTGGCATCCGATCACAATGATGATGATGATGATGCATTTTCAATTGAAATTGAAGATTGAGTTCAAAATGGATGTTAGAAATTTGGATTAGAAGTCTCTTTGGTGTTTAAAGTTTGAATTAGTGAACTATGGTTGTGAACTTTGCATTATAATAGTAGTGGATTATGTTGATAACTTGAATAGTTGGTGGAGTATTAATGAAATGCTATATTTTTTATGAGTGTATGACTTTTTTTCAAAGGTATATATATTTTTTTATTATTTATTTAAAATTGCATCGTATCTTACGATACACGATACGATACACGATACGATACAATATTTGTATCTTACGATACGCCTTCCGATACACGATTTGATAACTATGGTGTCTACTATTAAACAATAAACATGTGTTGACATATGTGATTTTAACGAAGCTTAAAAATTGACTATTAAGTATCTTGTACTATGAGAGAACATATAATTACCAAAACTAGACATGTTAAAGTTGTACTTAAAATATAATAACAAAAATAAAAGATACATAAAAGATTTAGAAAAGAGTAATTGAAAAAATGAAAACAATCAATTAAATTATATATATTTAGTACACATCTACAAAAAAAATTGATGATTATTGATTATTATGAAGTTAGCCTAAAAATTCACACTAGATAACTAGATATAAAATTTATTTATCATAAAATATTAATTTTTTTATGAATAATATATCATTATTAGTACATCATTATATTTGTGATATACTATATAATTTTATATATAATACACAATTATTTGTAACATGTAGTGTTATGTCTGCACAGCCGTATCATTTTTCCCAAAAAATAACACAACCTATAACATTGCGTAAGCGCTAATAAGCATAGCAAAAAAAGTGATAATTCAACTGGAACTGAAAATTCCCAAGTATATATAGAAAACCATTTTGGATTTTTAATTATTTCCCAAAATACAAAAGAAATCCTCGCATTCCTATTGAAGTAAATATAATTTCAAAGCCCCATTCCCACAAAAAAATTCAAGTGCACTCGATAGCCGATACGACTGCACTGTGCTTATATGATCAAATCCAACCAACATGGTGTCCCAGCCACCGTCACCTTATCTGTTAAGGTGGAAGTCAGACAAATCACGACTTAACTTCATGCAAACTAAGTTAATATGTTCAGAAATTACGGCTTCAGCTGGTTTCGGTCGATCAATGATAGTTAACTCAAACCGAGTCTAAGTATATTCAAACTGGAAAGGCTCGGTTCAATTAAGACCCTATCGCAAGTGCTGCCCCATCCAACTATACTTGTCTCTACGACAATAGCTCAAAAAGATCTAAAATGTAACAAAAAAAGGAGAAGATGGTTTTGGGTTTGTTTGCTCATATCAGTATGACACAATTTACAGGTAAAAAAAGGAAGCAAGAAAAATTCAAACCCTCTGTTTTCTTCACTCCGACATTTCGTCGATCACCTAGAATGCAGAGGCGTTGGGTTGGTTTCTGGTATCAGCCCGGATGAAAAGCTATACATTTGCTCAATCACCTAGTATGTATAAAAGGAAATGGATGGAAGCTACACGATTTAATAGGACAGTGGATGGCGGCCCTAATTTCATCAAATTAACAGCAAGGGTTATTAATTTGATGAATTTTTTGTGTGTATGTGTGGGTGTTCTGTACGGATGAGTGTTATGTGTATTTGCTGGGTGGGGGTTGTATGTGTGCATGATGTATCTGTGTGTGTGTGAGTCTGTTTATGTGACGGGTGTGTTTGTGTCGGTGTGTGAGTGTGTGTGCTGTGTGCTGTGTGCGTGGATGTCGAGAAGAGAAGAGAAAAAGAACAGAAGATGGGAAGAGAAGGAGATTAACCTCGGAGAAAGTCGCCGGATTTGCCGAGTCCGTTGGAGTTTCGCAGGAGTCCGATGCTGGAGAGAGACAGGAGAGAGGGAGAAGGAAAAAAATCTTGGCGCATCCCAAATTCCTATCCCAAATCGAGGGTGATCAGTACGTATCCTCAACTTTTTTAAATGGCCTTAATCCTCTTTTAATTTAGAATAAAAATTTGAATTACAAATTTAAAATACATATCGAAATTGAGCGGAATTATGGTAACTTAAATACATTTTGTTGATTTTTATGCAGGCCTATTGCTTATTGGAAGTCAGAATTGATGAAAAAGTTAGAGATAAAGATAAAGAGTAAAATAATGAAAATAGGAGAATGAAAAAAAGATTGGAGAATAGCGAAAAGAATTTGAAATAAATTGTTACTTTTAACGGTTGTTGTAGACTGTGAAAATATTGTTATATTTTAAAATTTTTTATAAAATATATAAACTTGTAAAATATATTAATTCTTTAACTTGATCCATTCAAAAAGGTCTGAAAGAATCAAATTGAGCTAAGGACTAAAAATTAAATTGGAACCTTGAGCAATTATTTTATTGGTCAAGCCCTAGGGTCAGCCTGTTATGCCTCTTCCAATTTAAAAGATCAAAGTATATGTGCATTTTCGTAACAATTGTAATTTCTACTCGCCCATGTTGTGAGTCTTCATTCATAAAACTAATTAAGTGTGACAAACTAATTATTAGATGACACGAAGTAATTAAAGGTAATATATGTGTTACCCATATTTTATGTTACCCATATTTTATGCATTTTTTTTTTAATTTATCAAAAATCATGGATAGACCGTTACAAGGTACTGTCAGAGTAAAGATGTTCAATGTTGCAACGTGGTGTCACATAATTTTTTTTATTATTAATTTTGGCATTTAATATATATTAGACATTACATATATGTTATTTCATATCATTGCTATCTACGTGCAACTGTTCAATAGTACAATCCATATAAATTACAAATATACATATATTGTCATGGCTAAATATACATTTTTTAGCAAACAGATCCGCACATCTATTTGTCTCTCTCATCTCTTACTTGAACTGCACTTTTCAGGATATAATTTATTGTTTAATTAGTATTTTTATGTTCTTCTTATTTGTTTTGTATGTTCATCGTGAAAATTGTGGTATTATATTATTGACTATTAGTATGTATTCATAATTTCTTGTTATCTTGTTATTGAATTATTTTATTATTTTTTTATGATCCTTAACTTGTTTATATATACAACGTTTACCTATTGTTTTGTTGTGTTTTATTTTCTTTGATATCAAATTTATTGATTTTTTTTATTTTAATTAGTTTTTATTGTGGATCCTTTATGAGAATGAACAATTTAATTAGTTGGTGTTTTTACATTTAAATGAGAATAAAATTGAGATTGGGAGAAATAAAAAATGTGTTTGATTTATTTTTATTTGTGGAAGAGAGATGTTTATTATATTTTTTTATCGAAGTGTTAACCATTTTTCTGTCCTTTAATAAATGTGCATGTGAGAGATGGACTGCACTTTTAGACCTAAATTTTAAATTTTCTTTTGTTGACTCAAAATTTTTTTACTAAGCCAAATTACAATGAATTTAATCTTTAAATTATAATTCATTATTGAACTCTAAAATTTGGAATCTTTTTATAAGTGCGACTAGAGCCCATGTTTTTTTTTGGCTGTATTGTTGAGCCGGCCATGGAGAGATGGGACTGTGGAGAGCAGTGTTTCAAAACTCAGCCCGAACCGGTCGGTTGACCCGGTGAATCGGTGGTCTAACTGGGCTGGTTTTCATAAAAGACCGTTTATGCTTGAAAATCAGAATTAAACCGCTAAACCAATCAAAAATCGGTGAACCCGCTCAAACCGGGCAAGTTAAACTAAACCGGACGGTTTAATAAAAATAGTATAAATAACACATATTTTGCACTTTTTAGGCATTTTGTGTTTTTGCCCTTTTCTTTTGCCTAAATCGCTCCAGACTAGACCGCTTGAAACAGCCTCCACCAACGATTCCATGCTCCAGTCAAACCTCCAACCTCCATGCTTCAATCCAACCTCCACCAGCCTCTAGTCCACCAACAATTTTGAGTTTCCCTCTCTCTCTCTCTCTCTCTCTCTCTCTCTCAGTTTTTGCCTTTTTGTTGCCCTAAAATCTAAATCGTTCCCAAACCCCCCTCTCTGAGACTCTCAAATGCTCTCTTTGCTTCTCTCTCTCTCTCTCTCTGAGTCTCTGCTGCAACTACGAGTGAGCAATAAAAGCTCAAGGGTGAAGGAAGTCTACTTTACAGGCTCCTTCTTCGTTGCTTCAGGGACTCTTGCTTCAGATCTTGAAGAAACTCGAAGAAGAGGCTGCTTCAAGCTTTAGATCTCCATTGTGGTAACCAACGACAACACCCATTGACAGTGACAGATACTACTTCGTCTCTCTCTCTCTCGTTATCTTTCTTAATTGCTCTCTCCTGCGATAATAGATTTTTGATTTGTATACATTGAATCTGTAATTAAGAGCAATCATACTCTGTCTCTCTACTATTTTTATTGAATCTGTATTTTTTTATTTTTATACATTGAATCTGATTTTTGATTTGTGATTATTTTCATGCATGAATTTTTTATACATTGAATCTGAGATTTGTTTGGATGTTGTTGATGCCTTTGAAACTTGAATTTAGATATATGGTGGTGTCTTTGTTGCTATGAAATGAGATTTTGATGGGTTTATTATAATTTTTTTGCATATTTATTATTATTTATAATTATTTATTATTTATTATTATATTACCAGTTCAACCAATGACCTAACGGTTGAACCATTGACCCAGCAACCCGATTTCTTTGTCCGCGCCGAGTTTTAAAACACTGGTGGAGAGAGAGAGAATGTAACGGCAGTCGTGATAACTAATCTATACTACTATAAAATATCAACAAAAATGAAAATCTTTTGTTTGACTATAATTACCTTAATACAACTACTAATATCTATACTACCTTTTTTTATTTAATATATATATATGTGTGTGTGTGTGTATTATTATATAAATCTTTAAATGTCTTAATTCTTCATATTTATACTTAAATAACAACTATGTAAATTTATTGGCATAAAAAGTGAGTGCATCGGTTGGTATGAGCTACAACTGTGTATATTTATTGGCATAAAATTGGGTGCACCCAAAGGCTAGGCGAGAATATGAAGGTGGTCACTACTAATAGGCAATAATCTATACTAGTACAACATGTCAACAAAAGTGAAAAAAAAATATTTGTTTGACTATAATAACCTTAATACAACTACTAATATCTATATTATCCTTTTTCATTTAATTTATATAAATATATATATCTATGTGTGTGTCTGTGTATTATTATATAAATCTTTAAATGTCTTGAGTCTTCATATTCATACTTGAATAACAGCTATATATATTTATTGGCATAAAAAGTGGGTGCAACCGGAGGTAGCCCAACAAATCCAGAGACCTTAGGCGAGAATATGAAGGTGAGCCCTATTAATATGCAATAATCTATACTATTATAAAATGTCAACAAAAGTGAAAATTTTTTGTTTGACTATAATAACCTTAATACAACTACTAATGTCTATACTACCCATTTTCATTTAATTTATATATATGTGTGTGTGTGTGTGTGTGTGTAGCGTTAAATAGAACTGTGGTTTGTGAGTTAGTGAATCTGATAATTTGTGCAAGAGAGGCAGAGTGATATAGAGAGATTTGCTTAATTCCTTCACGGATGTGAGAGAGTGAGAGAGAGAGAGAGAGATTATCTTTCCTTGTTATACAAGTCTAACAGTCTGCTACAACTAGTAAGTTGAGAAATTTTTTAGGTAAGTTGTTGAAATGTTAATAGACTTATCAATAAAACTTGGGCCCTCTCAAACTAGCCAATCTAAAATATATATACTTATAACTAAAAGTCTTAACAGGGGACCCCAATTAGGGGTCCTAGGCGGCCAACTAAGTGGCCTAGGCCTAGGGCCGGCTCTGGCAGGAGCGGCCCAACAAATCCAGAGACCCTAAGCGAGAATATGAAGGAGCCCACCTTCATATTAAATTTATATGAAGGTGGGCTCTATTAATAGACAATAATATATACTACTATAAAATGTCAACAAAAATGAAAAACTTTTATTTGATTATAATAACCTTAATACAATCACTAATGTCTATACTACCCTTTGTTTTATTAAATTTATATATATATATATATATATATATATATATACATATATATCTGTGTGTGTGTGTATATATTATTATATAAATATTTAAATGTCTTGATTCTTCATATTCATACTTGAATAACAGTTATGTATATTTATTGGCATAAAAAGTGGGTGCATCGGTTGGTTTGAGCTACAATTGTGTATATTTATTGGCACAAAAAGTGAGTGCACCCAGGGGCCTAGGTGAGAATATGAAGGTAGACCCTATTAATAGGCAATAATCTATACTATTACAAAATGTCAACAAAAGTGAAAAACTTTTGTTTGACTATAATAACCTTAATACAACTACTAATGTCTATACTATCTTTTTTTCAATTGATTTATATATATATATATAT
>CAUOFW020001280.1:1600897-1612698 GCA_963454935.2 Ilex paraguariensis | reverse complement strand
TTTATTTGACTATAATAACCTTAATACAACTACTAATGTTTATACTACCCTTTTTTTCATTTAATATATATATATATATATCTGTTTGTGTGTGTGTGTATATATATATTATTATATAAATCTTTAAATGTCTTGATTTTTCATATTCATTCTTAAATAACAGCTATATATATTTATTGGCAGAAAAAGTGGCTGCAACCAGGGGCGGCCCAACAAATCTAGAGACCCTATGCGAGAATATGAAGGTGGACCCTATTAATGGGCAATAATCTATACTACTATAAAATGTCAACAAAAATTAAAAAAAAATTGTTTGACTACAATAACCTTAATACAACTACTAATGTCTATACTACCCTTTTTTCATTTAATTTATATGTGTGTGTGTATGTGTAGCGTTAAACAGAACTGTGGTTTGTGAGTGAGTAAATCTGGTAATTTGTGCGAGAGAGGCAAAGTGATGTAGAGAGATTTACTTAATTCCTTCACGAACGAGAGAGACAGAGAGCGAGAGAGAGAGATTATCCTTCCTTGTTATTGAAGTCTAACAGTCTGCTATAGCTGGTAAGTGGAGAAATTTTCTAGGTAAGTTGTTGAAGTGTTAATGGACTTATCAATAAAATTTAGGCCCTCTCAAACCAACTTATCTAAAATATATATACTCATAACTAAAAGTCTAAACAGGGGCCCCAGTTGGGGACCCTAGGCAGCCAACTAAGTAGCCTAGGCCTAGGGCCAGCCCTGGGTGCACCGGTAGCAATGAAAAATGAAATGTTTTCTTTTAGTACATTTATTCAAGTTTAATGCACTAGTGACTAAATATTCAATGTGCACTGAGTATGTCATATGCACTGAATATATCATATGTTAAACTTGAAAATTGACATTTCATCTTTCCATATTTACGCTATACACAAAACTATATACATTTAAACCCTACAGGCACCTATATTAAGTATTCAACCAAGAAATATTAGTTGGAACTTCAATTGTTCCATAGTCTCAACCGTCTTAGACAATGTATCAATTCTTGCCCCTAGGTCATCATTATCTCTCAACTGGTACTTGCCCCCAGTTGATGAAGAATTTACATTCATATTCTTAGAAGGTTCTTGGGACGTAGTATCCCAAGATTGTGCATTCTTGGCTAAACGATCTAGAAAATCAAAAGTCTCATCTGATTCCTTATTCATAAAGTCACCATTACACATAATTTCTACAAACTGGTGCATTTCGAGAGTTAAACCTTCATAAAAGAAATTTAGTACATGTCAGCTTTCATATTCATAATGTGGGCATGATGCAAGAAGGTCTTTAAATCTATCCCAACTTTGGTAAAAATTTTCAGACTCTTTCTGAGAAAAATTCATTATTGTCTTTTAAAAGAATTTGTACGATTTGTAGGAATTTTTTTTTCAAAATTTTTTTTTGCATCTTTGGCCATGTGCCTATAGATCTAGGCTTGAGGGAATGCACCAAAGTCTTAGCCTTTTCCTTTAATGAGAAAGAAAAGAGCTTTAACCTGATTGTATTCACATAAACAGTTTGATCATGAAATGTAGCACAAACCTCCTCAAAAATCTCTAATATGAAAGTAAGGGTTTTTAGAATCCATGCCAAGAAATTTTGGAAGCAATGCAATCATACAGGGTTTAAAAATAAAAATTTGTGGCCTATAATGGGAAAATGATGCATGAAGGTGCAATATGACGTGCAAGTTGCAAATATTCACGCAAAGTCCAACTTTGATTTACATTCAGATTATCAACATCATTCTCATCATGATTACTTATTCTGTCATCAGGATCTTCATATTCAGAGAAATTATTTGTCCTATTATTATTAGGATCTGCAGCCATTTTGTGAGGTGTATGATTTGAGTTAGATGAGTCAAATAAGTTTTCAAATAAATTATCTAAATCTTCTCTTATCAATCATCCACTCCAATCACAATGCCAAGAACTCATAAAATAATAAAAAAACAAGAATTAAAAACAAGAAACAAAAACTAATTAATTAAGAATAATAAATCAAACATAAAGAAAACAAAATGGCGAAGTTATCAGATTTGTGATGAATCATAAGTCAAGAAACTTTGTAACCATATTACAATGGTCCTTGTTTGTCTTCAACAGTGTCCTCGGCAACAGNAAAACTAATTAATTAAGAATAATAAATCAAACATAAAGAAAACAAAATGGCGAAGTTATCAGATTTGTGATGAATCATAAGTCAAGAAACTCTGTAACCATATTACAATGGTCCTTGTTTGTCTTCAACAGCGTCCTCGGCAACAGCACCAAAAACTTACTACAACTTTAAATATATAAGCCCAAGTGCAGGTTGTGCAAAATGTATAGATTCGGAAGACCAATGTCGAACCCTTAGGAAATAGTGAAAACAATAGTTACCAAACTTAATTAATTAACAAATTTATGAAAACTTTTTTTTTCGCAAAGGATGTTTTAATTTATAAACCAAATTAAATTACTTAAAACAATGTATAAAATACTAGAGCATTGGTTGCATCCTCTTAAATCCATACAGTAATTATGATGACTTAGTTTTTAGATCCTAACAAGAATCAAATTGTCAATTGATCCCAGTTGAAGAATTTAACAATAAAAACATGAAAACACTATTGTTTATATCTAAAGGTTCATTTAGATAAATCGAATAATTGTTTAGCAGATGTAAGCATTTGTTGGGCTCGAAATCTACAACAAATCAAACTTAGCAGAGTAATTCTTGACCCATCCTTATATTCCTAGAGTTATAATATTATGTGAAAAAATTGTAATGAACTTAAGCAAGGAATAAGTAGTTATTTGTCTCGCAGGGAAATTTAAGAAATCAAAGTCTAAGACACAACGATTCAAGAATCTTTACAAAGCAAAAAATTTAATAATAAACAAAAGCTAAATTAACAAAATACCACATATCATTAAACCAATAAGTCAACAATATTATCATACTTCATTGAGAGGTTCTCCCCTAGCTCTACTCAAACCTCTAGCTAGACATAATGAAATTCTCCAAAAAAAAAAAAATTTAAAACTANAACAATGATCATCCTTATATATCTTTCCCTAGCACCAGACTAATTCAAATCTAACTCTACTATCAGAATCATCATCCTTCAGTAACATGCGTCTGGACAATACATATCCATTGTCTGGACACACTTGACAGTATACTCTAATTCATCAACATACTTCTATCTTAACATTCTGGCAACTCCATCTGGATGCATAGCACTCCCCGTCCGGACGTGCATTCCAGTAACTCCATCCTCAATTGTGGCTCTTCATCTAGCATTCCAGTAACTCCATCCTCAATTGTGGCTCTTCATCTACCATTATAATTCCCATTTTTTTTTATCATGTACCAGCAAAACTAACATACTTCTTTCATTATTATTATATCATCAAACCTTTAATAAATCATTACCTTCATCACCTTTTTCCAAAACAAATGGTTAACTTTACCCATCAAATTATTACATTTTTCAATGATAATCACTCATCTTTTACTTTTACTTTCAGAGACCAGTATGCATCTTAGGGTGTAAGTGATAGAATGTTTGTGGGAGCTTGGATTAGGAAGAATATTGTTTGGACTCATTTTATATTTTCCTTTAGAACTTATGTAAAAATGTTAGCACACAAACATTACTGATTATACCCAAAATATTCCTAAGGTTAAGCTCGGGATGGAACTTGAGGTCGGTACCTCCTCTTCAGCAACTGCACCTCCATAGGGATNGCTCGGGATGGAACTTGAGGTCGGTACCTCCTCTTCAGCAACTGCACCTCCATAGGGATAGCACAGAAGACAGTTGGCTTCCACCCAAGCACCACACATAACGTAACGGTCTTGTATTTAAGCAAAGAAGTTGTAACCGTCTCAACGATATCCATGGCAAGCACATAAAAGGCGCAACCGTTATGAGAAAAAGGCTATGATCATGCCTAGGATTAAGGCCTCTGAAGACTATAAATAAGAGGCATATCCCTCACAACAACATATAAGCATCTAGCCTAAGCAAATACCCTCTGTAATTTTCCCCTCTTTATCAATATAATCACCCGAGGAGCAAGAAACTCCTTTCAGAGTGGACTAGCCGAGCTCCCAAGCTGGTAAACCATTATAAACTCTCTTTGTGCAATCCCCCATTGCCCTTTGTTCAATTCATAAGACCCTAGGAGATTCGACTAAGCTATTCAGTGGTCCNAACCATTATAAACTCTCTTTGTGCAATCCCCCATTACCCTTTGTTCAATTCATAAGACCCTAGGAGATTCGACTAAGCTATTCAGTGGTCCACTAATCTCTAAGCTTTGTTCATTTGTGTAACGCACTCCATCAGTTGGTGTCGTCTGTAAAAATTATACTAATATTTTCAATCATTGATGGTTTCTATGAGCAACATGAGCCAAAGTCAAAGGAATCCTCTGCGTTTACAGAACCAACAAGAATTCATCGCTGGAAGATAGTAGGAAAGCCTACCTAATCCAAAGGTTGATTCTTCAATGGCAAATCCTCCTCCAAACAATGAACTCGAGGCCCTCTGTCAAACCAACCAACGTCTCCCCTAGAAAAACAAGGAATTGCTAAACCTCATCCAAGCCCAGCATCACCAGAAGGCATAGCCAACCTAGGATGGTCCTCTACAAGGAAAACATCAATGTCCCAACCCTTTAAGGGAGAATACGAAGGAAAATAAACACAACCAATTGTTTGACAACATACATCATCAAGCTCAAAAGAATAGAAAGGACGAGAAAGTACAAAGCTAGAATAGGGGGACTCACAAGAACGAGCTTCCCCTATTCCAGTAAGAAAGAAAGGAGCAATTCTGGGAACATTGCTTCAAGGAGATCCAGTAAGAGCTNAAAACTAGAATAGGGGGACTCACAAGAACGAGCTTCCCCTATTCCAGTAAGAAAGAAAGGAGCAATTCTGGGAACATTGCTTCAAGGAGATCCAGTAAGAGCTCAACCACATGAAGGAGACGATAAAAGGTAAAACCTTAGTAACTATGGATGCCCTGGTCCAGTAGATAGAGTCTCCCTTCCTTGCAGAAGTGCTACACTTTTTCCTCCCACCAAAATTCAGGTGCCCTAGATGAAGACCTTTGATGGAACAAAGGACCTCATGAATCACCGCAACACCTACGAAAACCAGATAGAGTTGCACGACTACCGATATCTAGTACAATGCCGAGCTTTTTCCATCACCTTGAAGGGATTAGCCTTAGCCAGGTTTAACAGGTTGACCCCATCTTCGATCTCATCATTCTGAGAGTTTTCCATCTCATTTGTATCACATTTTATTGGAGCTCGAACTTACCAAAAATTGAGCTGCCATCTATTGAATGTGAAACAAGGACCAAATGAAACACTACATAGCTACGTTTAAAGGTTCAACTCAGAATCGTTAAAAGTAGACGTCCCCGATGAAAAGTTTGCCCTCGCTGCCTTTATCGTCGGGCTAGGAGTCTTGTCCAAGGAGTTAATGTTCTCGATCTCCAAGAACTTACAAGTCAATAAGTATATTAATGGTGAGGAAGCTCTCTTTTTGAAGGCTGGGAGCTCGACTAACCACATGGAGAAAAAGAAAGAGAAGAGGAAAGACCAAAGTCCTTAGAAGGAGAGGAGCCGAGAACGGTCTCCACAAAGAGACAAAGCTTGCTCCCCAAAGAGGAGAGGGGATACTAGAGATCATAAGGGACCTCCACCTCAAGAGCTACAGCCAAGGTATGCCCCACGATAGTTCACTCCTCAATATCCCAGGTACTCTATGAAGTACAAAAATGAAAAGTTCCTGAGATAGCCACATCGGACGAAGGCTGACCTCGCAAAGCGAGATGCAACGAAGTACTATAAGCATCACCGGGACCACGGTCATTTCACTGATGATTGCTTCCAGTTGAAGAAGGAGATCAAGTTCCTAATTCAAAATTAGCTACGTCGCTTCATGGCCCAAGATAACCAAAATTGAGCTTATCCATCTCTTGTGCCATAGCAGCAAGCTCCTCCCTAACGTCAGTAGCCCATGGGAGATATTAGAGTAATATCATGAGGATTTGTTGGAATTATGGTAACCAGCTCAGTCATAAGGGTCCACATGCAAAAAGTCAGAGCTGAGGAAGTTTTGGAAGTACAGAGTGTGTCCAAAACTCCTTGACTAAGCATGGATATTACCTTCTCAGACTCGGATCTCGAAGGCTACCAACATCTTCACGATGATCCCTTGGTGGTAAGGGCTATCATCAACAACAGAGCCGTCCATTGGGTTCTAATTGACAATGGAAGTTCTGTCGATATGATCTTTGCATCGGCCTTTGATAAGATGGACATTGGTAGAGACAAGTTCGAGCCAGTGAGAACTCACCTACTCAGATTCTCTAGAGAAAAGGGATTCCCCCTAGGCTTAATCTAGCTCATTCTCACAATGGGAGACTCCCCCTAGCAATCAACCACCACTATGAGATTTTTGGTCGTTAATGCCCCATCAGTGTACAACATTTTACTGGGTAGGCCTTCCCTCAATGTCATGAGGGCTATTCCTTCTACTTATTATCTAGTGATGAAATTTCTTAATGAAAATGGCATTGGAGTGGCCCTAGGAGACCAATGAGTGACACGTGAATGCTACCTGGCATCTATGAAGAAGAGGGAAGTTAAGACCATGCAGCTTAATGAGCTCAACATGAGAGAAAAGTTGGATACTAGGCCCACACCTTCAAAAGAACTAAATCCAATCCATCTAGATGAGGACCTAGGGCACTTAGTGTATGTGGAGTCAAGACTGCTTAAGGAAATCAAAGACCCCCTTAATTAGTTTCTAAAAAGAAACATTGAGGTGTTCGCATGGAAGCAAGAGGACGTGCAGCGAATTAATCCCTTAGTCATCATGCACAAACTCAACGTAAACCCGACCTTCAAGAAAATAAAGTAGAAGTGGAGAAGCTTTGCCCTGGAACGCCAAAAATCCATAAATTAAGAAGCCTCCATGCCAAGGCCATCAGGGAGGTTAATTATCCAACCTGATTGGCCAATGTGGTCCTTGTGAAGATGACGAATGACAAATGGTGCCTCTACATAAACTTAACTAACCTGGACCACGTCTATCCCAAAGACAATTTTCCACTACCAAGAATTGATTTGATCATAGATGCTACAGCATGGCATGAGCTGCTTAGTTTCATGGATGTCTTCTCAGGGTACAACTAGATCAAAATGTATCCTAATGACCAAGAGAAGACATCATTCTTAACTGAGCAGGAGACATACTGTTACCAAGTCATATTGTTCGAGTTAAAGAACACTAGATCCATGTACCAACTATTGGTGAATCATATGTTCCAAAAGCAGATCAGGACATCAATAGAGGTTTACATCGACAACATGCTGATGAAGTCATTGAAGTCTGAACTCCATATCAAAAACCTTGAGGAATCATTTTAGATTCTCATAAAGTATTAAATGAAGCTCAACCCAGCCAAATGCGCATTTTGGGTCTTCGCAGGAAAATTCCTAGGCTTTATAGTCAACAGTCAAGGTATTGAGGCCAATCCAAAAAAATTTAGAGCTATAATTGACTTGAAACCGCCCTCAAGTACAAGGGAGGTACAACGTTTGACAAGAAGAATAGTAGCATTGAGCCGATTTGTCTCTAGGTCAAGCAATAAATGTCAGCCTTTCTTTCGAAATCTGAAAAAGGCATTTAGGTGGGATGCACAGTGTGGGGAGACATTCAAAGCCCTTAAGGATTATCTCAGCTCACCACCAGTTCTAATAAGCCCTCGAGAAGGAGAAGTGCTCACCATGTACCTTGTTGTCTTAAACTTTTCCACAAGTGCAGTCTTTGTAAGGGAACTAGACAGAGGTCAGCATCTAGTCTACTACAGCAGTAGAGCTCTATGGGGAGTAGAGGAAAGATATCCAAAAATGAAAAAGCTAGTCCTAGCTCTGGTAACAGCAGCAAGAAGGCTCAGACCTTATTTCCAGGCTCATATAATAAAAGTCCCCATAGATCAGTCAATGAAGTAGG
Source organism: Ilex paraguariensis (assembly GCA_963454935.2). Lineage (NCBI taxonomy): Eukaryota > Viridiplantae > Streptophyta > Magnoliopsida > Aquifoliales > Aquifoliaceae > Ilex > Ilex paraguariensis. The sequence goes on along the minus strand of CAUOFW020001280.1, from coordinate 1,604,640 downwards.
TCTTGCACAAGCTAGAGTCGTCAAGGAGATTGGTCAAATGGGCAATAGAGTTTAGTGAGTTTGACAACAAGCCCAGAATCGCTATCAAATGACAGATATTGGTAAATTTCATCGCAGACTTCACAACAGGTCAAGAAGCATCCCTNTCAGTGAGTTTGACAACAGGTACAAGCCCAGAATCGCTATCAAATGACAGATATTGGTAAATTTTATCGCAGACTTCACAACAGGTCAAGAAGCATCCCTAGATACAATCCAACTGATCCTTAACCTCTCGACATGAAAGCTTTCTATAGATGGTGCTGCCAATGTTCAAGGCAACGACGCTAGATTGATATTGACCTCCACAAATGGGATAAGCATAGAGTACGCCCTTAGATTCGATTTCAAAGCTTCAAACAATGAGGCTGAGTACAAAGTCGTGATAGCTAGGCTCAATTTGGCCCATTCCATGGAAGCAGAATAGCTCGTGATTCACAGCTACTCTCAGCTAGTAATGAAATAGATCGAGGAAGCATACGAGGCTAAGGGAGAAATAATGGTTTTGTATCTGAAGAAGGTACAAGAACTAATGAAAAAGTTTATGCAGGTTAAAGTCGTTCCCGTCCCCCAAGCAAAAAATTCTCGAGCTAATGCCTTAGCCAAACTAGCACTACATCCCAATAGAACCTAGATATGCTCATCCCAATCGAACACCTAGCCAAGCCATCTATGAGCTCCAAGGTCGAAAAGGTGTTCCCTATTCAGATTCAACCAACTTGGATGGATCCGATTAGGGAATACCTTCAAAATGGAATATTCAACCAATTTTGAAATATGCATTTTATATGAATATTATTAAAGTTTCTTTTTTTTTTTAATTTAAATAAGGATAAATGAGTTTAAGACCAATATATATATATATATATTCTAGTATGAACCTTATCTATATCTATATTGATATTGATATTTATACTGCAGGTAAAATTATTCTAGTATGAAAAACTGTTAATTGATTATTTTACCCTTATAAAGAATTTTAAATAGCACATTATCCTTCCATAGTTAAATATTAAAATTAGCATCATATTTTTATGTATTTAAATCTCCAAATTATCCCTAACATCTTTTTTAATTCTCTATTACATCTATTTATATTACTAGTAAAATAATTTTAATATGAAAAATTTTTAAATCTTTATTTTACCCTTATAAATGATTGCAAAGATCACTCTATCTATTTATAATTAAATATCTAAATTATCACTATATCCTTATGTATTTAAATCTCCAAATCATCTATAAACAACTCTTTTAATTATCTATTCTCTATGTATAAATATCAGTTTTTATACAAAAATTTGATTGACTATATTACCTTTAAAAAATATGCATCATTATATTTTCAATGAGTGTTCAAACAACCTTCAAAAACTTTATCAGTCTAATATTACTCATCTCTTACATAAAGATAACATTATGCCTACATATATGTATTTTCTTTTTCATTAAAAATTTTTATCCTTTTATTTTTGAGATAAAAAATAATCATATATATAGTTTTTTTTAAATCAATTTATGTTAGATAAGTATAATTCTTTAGTCACAACAAACTTTCTAAGTTGTACTAAGATTTGATATAAAAATAAATATTGTAGTATATTTTTAAGTAAAACTACAATTTTTTAGAATTTTAATATATATCATAGAGTAGTATATTAAATCTTATTCCAATTGGCCTAATTAATTCCAAATTATAATAAGATTTCAATGTGATTAGTATATTAATAATTATTTTTATTTTATTTAAGGAATTATAAATGGAATTATAACCAAAAGAATTTTAAAAAATTTAATTTCTCAAACATCATTAAAAAAAATCAATCTCAATTACAAAATTCTAAAAGCATAAAACTTTAACTATTTCTTTTTAATAGAACTTTAACTATTTCTTTTTTTTATATAGTTAGAACAAAGAATTTTAGTAGCATACAAAGTTTTCATAATCTTATAAAAGAATATGAGCAATGAAAAATTAAGTTTGGTGAGATGATATTTAAATCAAATATACATATACAAATATATATATTATTAATTTTTGCGTCAAAAAACTATTAAAGTGCAATGCACGTGGTGCCTTACTAGTATGTATAAATATTAGTATGTATGAACATTTTTAATTGATTATGTTACCCTTAAAAAAAATATTGATTAGAATATTGACAATTATTATTATTTTATTCAATGAATTATAAGTTAAAAACTAATCAAGTGAATTATTTTTAATATTTTTTTTATACTTAGAACAACGAATCGTTGAAAAAAGACAAAATTTTTCAAATTTTATAATATAATACGAGTAATAAAAATATAAATTTTATAAATTTGGGATGATATTTAATTTAAGATATATATACCTAAAATTTTTTATTAATATTTTGTATTACAAAAATTATTCATGTACAACACACATAGTATATTACTAATAACTTAAAAAGTAGACTGCATAGGACCAGATACCAATAACCCAAACACATATGCTATGCCTATGAGCGCGAGAGTGGGAGAGACTATACTTCTTCCTCTTGACCAATGGATTCTTGATTTAAAAATTTATCACATGGATTGTTGATTTAAATTTTCCCGATAGAAAAACAGAATAACTGCACTTGCAATGTTTGGGCCTTTCATTGGTGTGGAACTCGAATTACAATTTGCTGTGCTGGAAAAGTTATGATTAAAGCACACATGGCATGGTTTTTTATTTTTATTTTTTTTGTCAAAGAGAAAAGACTACATTCCCTCCCCCCCCAAAAAAAAAAAAATAATAAATAAATAAAAAAGCCAAAACAAAACTGCAGCAAAATATTTTACTATTATAAATGAAAAAATTACAGCTTAATCTTTAAATGTCGTATTTTTCTTGTTTAATCACAACATTGATCATTACTCTTTTTGTTATAACTTAAACGCTCAAAAAAATTTAACTTAACTTTAGAACATTGTAATTTTTGATTAGATACCTTTTTCGATACTATAATTGTCATCTTTTTAGAGGGTTGATGATATCTATTATCAGCATTACAATAAGAGGCTAACATGAGAAATTTGATTTGCTCTAGTTATTATTCAATAACATGTTCAAAACAAAAAAACAAAAAAAAGTTTATCATTAAAAACTGCCAGGGTAAGAAATTATAAGTAAGAACTTTTGAAAGAATGATGATCTCCCTTAAAGAGTTATTTATCATTTTACAGCAATTTTAAAATAAATTTACCAAAGATGACACTTTTGAATTTATTTATCAAATTACGACATTTTATAAAAAACAAAGTTACCGACTCCGCTTTTGTTAAAAAACAGAGTGAACAACCCCATTTTTAAACAACCTTCTTTTATTCCAACCAACCATTAAAAATAGAATCAACAACTCTACTTTTTAAAAAGTGTCATAATTTAATAAATAAATTTAAAATAAAAAATACCATAATTTGGTAAATTTACCGTAGAGTGGTAAATAACTCTCTCTGAAACTCACAGAAAGGTCTTCCATCAATAGACCAAAACTCTGGGATGCTTGCATGATTTACCTTCGGAAAACACCTAAATCTATGACCATTCCTTCAGTTTGAAATATCAAGCTTGAGAAGGAGGCAAATGATTGTCTCCATAACAAATCCGGTTCCTAAAATTGACTTCCTCAAAATGATAGTAATTCTGTATTTTGAAAGATCACTCCCACAAGACAAGACAAAAAAAAAAA
>CAUOFW020001280.1:1401838-1586285 GCA_963454935.2 Ilex paraguariensis | reverse complement strand
AAAAAAAATCATGATAATTATCCCTACTATTTCAAACAAAATAATAGCAATAATGCTACGCTGATCCATTTTTGAGACTAAATTTAGAGCTCAAATGGCATGACAACATATTATTTAAAATTTTTATTAGGACCCAAATAATATGACACCAAATAAAAAAATCTAAGTCAGTTGCCATGTCATTTGTGCTCCAAATTTGGCCCCAAAATTTGATAGCATTACTGAAATAATAGACATAGGGTAGCCAACAGCCCCGTCAATCTGTAGGCACCATAAGCGAACCCAACATAAAAACAACATAGAATTAGTAGGTATGAATTGAGCTTAACAAGTTTAGTTGGTAAACAGATGGACTCATTAGACTCATCAAACAAATGGGTTAATACGAATCAAACTAAATATGACAATAACCCACTAAACACGACTTGCATATAGTTTATATACAACATATATCCAACTATACACAAATATAAATAAGTCAAATTTTGATACAATACAATTTTGACGTGACACAACCCTAAATTAGCCAATAATACTTAGATTAACAAGCCCTAGTGTTAACAATTGCAGACCCAACATTTGGATATCCAATTTCCTGTATATGACTAAAAAAGCTCAAACTGTTTAAGCCATCTCTGTTAGGCTCGATATTTTTTGAAATGTCTCAGTAATGAAAATGAAAGAAAACTTCAACACTTTGTCCTTATACTTGCCAACCCTTTTGAACAATCGATAAGGATTTATCTTGGCAATTACATAGTTCATCACATTTGACCGGAACAAAAAAAAAACAAAGACAGATGCCATAAGAACCTGGAGTACCTTAAAAAAGTGTTTTTATGTCTTCAAAAGATATTTTATTCTTCAGCAATGCAATTGGGCCTAATTTGGAAACTCAATGATTGTGAACATTGGATTATAAGTGTGGCCCAACATTAAGTTAAGTCCACTATCAGTCCAATTGTTGCACTATATCAAATCTCCGAGCTATGTCCCAATCGCATTAATGTTTATAATTATATATGTAGAAAANGTCCACTATCAGTCCAATTGTTGCACTATATCAAATCTCCGAGCTATGTCCCAATCGCATTAATGTTTATAATTATATATGTAGAAAATGAAAAAATATTTATAACAACACCAAGAAAATGAACTTTTTCCAGCGACTTTGCCCGAGTAGTAGGAAGCATTGAAATGGGACTTACATTCACATTTTTTTGACCAGCACTCGTGCCCCTAAAGGAGAAATCTTAGCAATTTACATAGCTTCTACAGCATCAGCATCATCCGATTCAATGTAACACTTGAGTTTAGAACAAAAAAGATTGTTACCATGAAATGGAACGATGCATATTGTCTTGATTGCGTACAAGATGCTCAAGACTGAAGAAACCGATCCGGAAATGCTAATCAAGCCTTTATACGGACCACAAATGAACCTATTCATTAGGAACAAACAAAATCACAATAGAGCGTATCATACATAAGTTGAGAATAAATAAGATTCATGGCTAGTAATCAAGATTAATAAAGCAAGTTTAAAACACAATGAGCTCCACTATTAACAAAACTGGGAAGTTCAAGGCATGCATAGCCAAAAGGATTTTATGGCAATGTGAAGTCTGCAATACCTTCAAACAGAAACAGCATTAGTACCACCATCAAATCTAGTAGGCCTAGTGATTTTCAATCGGACTCCCAGTTACATCGCTTTAATGATGAGAGTGTCACTTACCATGTGCCCTTTCTCTCAAAGGAAAACAGAACTTCTAATCCCCCCCCCCCCCCCCCCCCCCCCCCCCCCCCCCCCCCCCCCCCCCCCCCCCAACAANCCCCCCCCCCCCCCCCACCATCTTTCACTCTCTCTCTCCAAACCCACAACAAGAAGAAGAGGAAAAAAATCCTCCCACAAAACACAACACTCAGCAGAATCAAGAGGAGAGGGTTGTTCTTAAAGTTAATTTTCAGGAGTATATGAATAAAAGCTAAAGTTAATGCAACTATGTTTTTAAAGTGGTCTTAGCTTTCTCAATACCGTGTCAAGCACTAGCAGTGTATGCTAGAACCTGGGAAACTAATTAAGGAAAACCAACTAACCAATAAATTTCTTACAGATATTCAGAATGCTAAACCAGATAATTGACCATACCAAGATGTCAAACCATCGACCAAAGCGGGATTCCTCTGACACCCCTTAATCTACTTTTCCACAAGTTTTGGGTTCCATCAGGATGGTAGCATGTACGGTAGTTATTTTCCATGATGATCCATGCAAAGTTGGGGCAAGAGTAGGCTGGTATGAGTTTAGGGGCATTTTGGGATAAGATTCTGAATTGTGTGCTACTTCCATTTTAATGAGCAAACTGAACTGACGGCCTGTTTTCAAGCACTAACATAGGCCACATAGAGACACCAGGAAGAATTACAGTATGGGCCATCTGCTCTAAACTTGTATTGCATGCTGTTATGCTGTAGTTTAACGAGCTCAAATGGACATGCCAGGTACAATCAACTGTATTTGTTTGTCAAATGAACAGCTTCTTATCGTGTGTTTTTGTGGAAGTATTACAAAATTGAAATACAAAACCACTAGATATGCTGGATTGACAGAATACACAAATCAAGTACATCTAGTTAGTAAAAGCTTTTACTGTTTTCAATTTCTCATTTGCTCTATTGCCATAACCCTTGCGTCATCTTAATCAAATTGCCCTTAATTTTTTTTGAGTCCAACTAATTCCCATTATTTCCAACACTTTTATCAAGTCAGCCCAGTATCATGCCTCTTTCCCAACTCAACCATAAATAGACCGCACTAGAACATTCGATCTTCTAATTTTCTCAAGTCCAGAACACAACTTCAATAAAGCTTGGATCACAAAGCGTGAGTGTATGGCTACTAGCCTGACCACTAGCCTGACAGCATCCACTTTCTTAAAATAAAGCAAATGCAAATCTTGCATCCAACTCACCCGTCCAGGATTGACGCGGGACAACATTGGACACTGGCTCCCAAAAAACTCTAATCGATGCAGTTGGTTCTTCCAAGTTGTTTGTGCTATTAATGCCCCCAACAAAAAAGGATGGAATAAAGTGTCAATAATGTTTTTCCTATCAGTGACTTCCAGAAATCCTTGATGGTCAGAGGATATTCTGCTGGACTGCCGGCACAAATCAGAACTACCTTTAACTCGGAATATAATAAGAAAATTAATCCGAAGATAAATCAGGTAACTCATGCTCAAACTTAAGAGTCTTAAGGATTTCTGAGTAAATGTGCATGTACTGGGAAACTAACTGAAATTCATGGGGATGACAAGAATGATGAGACAGTAACGAAAACCCATCATTTATGATCATTTTTGGAAAAAAACACCCACTGCCTGGAGACTAGCAGACACAATATTGATGTCATTTTAACAGCCATGAATTTTCACTTGTGCTAGAGCATTCAAATTATAGGATTGCATTAGCACAGTGTACACTATATCAAATACTAGTATCCTCACCAAATTAGTTGCGTCACATACTGGGTGTTATTCTGAAGCCGCATTTAAAAGATGGACATGGCAGGAATAGATCTCCTTCATATCAAAATATATTGTATCATAGCTTCCACCTCCACATGATATGACACAACTAAACTTTTACAGGTATTCTCCAAAGTCCAAGCTAACGCGTTTAAGGTGAAAACCCAAGAAAGCATTAAATTACTACCATAAATTACTACCATCTCTGCTTTCTCCTGACCGTTAAATGGAACAAGGCAAAAAAGCAGAATACGACATCACACCGACAGGTCTGAAAGAGTTGGGGGGGAAGAAAGAGTTTACACAAACCATTAAGGATGGGATAATTTAGATGAGTTAAAAAATGAAATTAGTAAAAACTAACTGAACTGGATGACTATAATTCATTTGAGTGAGATTTTCTTTNGAAGAAAGAGTTTACACAAACCATTAAGGATGGGATAATTTAGATGAGTTAAAAAATGAAGTTAGTAAAAACTAACTGAACTGGATGACTATAATTCATTTGAGTGAGATTTTCTTTTTCCAATTATTACAAATTCTTGACCCTAAAATTTTGAGATATATCAGACAGTCATGGCATCAAGATGGCCAGATATGCACCAACTGATCTATAATAATGCCCTCCACGTGGTAAGTCATGTTAACATAATGAAATTTTCCAATTATTATTGGGAACAGATTATTCTCTCGTGTTCTTTTCTTTAGAGATTCTGATGGAGCATATTCAGGAGAACTTAAAGACAGTAACTCACAAGCAGGAAGGTTGGATATATCTGCTGAAACAGCACAAGGGATTCCCAAGTTTGAAAGTGCTCCTCTTATGATTCCACATGGGAAGTAAAGATGCAAGCCTGTCACTTGTGTTATCTTGTTTTCAGCCACGGCAGAAGGATCTTGAGATGAAGCAGAGTTCTCAGGTGATGGATCAACTGACATGCGTGCAAGCCAGCGAAATTTGTTATCTTGCAATACAAATGTACCCTGCACGGGAATCATAAGCAACTTCATTAGCTTACACCAACAGTTAGTTGCCATACAATCTAAATTCTTAAACTTACTCTATGATTTGTCTTTAAGTTGTCTATCTGCTTCTTGAATAGCTCCGACCAGAAGTCCTTGCAGATGAACTTGATTGCCTCTAAATGATCACTGAACCGCGGCCTCTCCATGGTATACCTAATTAAAAGGATATTAATATAACTATTGAGCAGTATTCTTCACAAGCATGAAAGTGGGAGATGGACCAATGTAGCCAGCCCAGATATACAAAAAATGAAGGAAGAATAAAGATATGAAAGTTTTTTCCCACTTTAGTCTGGTAATTAGATGCATATTTTCTTATGCCGCTGCTTTTTTTTGCTTTTGCTTTTTTTTTTTTTTTATTTGTGGAGGGTTAGGGTTAGAAAGACTTCCATGCACTTAAACTCACACACACAACTTATTGATTCTCCAATGGCTGATCTCTTCCTTTAAAATTGAAATATTGATTTCTAACCAACATAAGAAAGAAAGGGGTCTCTGATATAGAACGCACCAATAGATGCCATTTGCATTTAACTGTCATATGCAAGGAAGTAATGGCTTTTTTAATCAAAGGCAGTGGCAGGAAGGGTGTCTATTACAAGCCAACTGATAGAGTCCTTAAGAAGCTCAAGGAAAATCAAAACTTAAGGTAGAGAGAAATTTTCAATTTTGGCTTGGCTTCAAGGGAGCCCACTTTGGACAACCCATAATAGCTTTAGCCTTAGTAGAGTCGTATTAATATTTTTTCATCCATAGGTTAGTGGTCAGATATATCTATGCTTTCTTATGTCTCTAGAGCTCCAGCTATTTTGGGAATTTCAATTTTAATGGACATGAGTCAAAGGAGTGACCTATGGACCATATTCAATAATGGCTGGATTGTTGCATCCTACATATGATTTTCGCTAGTGTATTTGTTTTCTGTGGTCAACACAAACTAATTACCAAATATGGAGATCTAATCCTATAAGGTTAGAAGAGCTTTTAAGTATATATTATACCATGTAATCCTTTCAGTTGAATGGAGTTAATTTATTGAATTTATTGAACTTTTTGAAGCCCTATCTCCAGTTGTGATCCATGTGAGACCATGGGCATGGTGCATCGTTTCATCTTCTCAATCATCATCTTCTTCTTCTTCTTATTCTTCCTCTTCTTTCTTTGTCCTTATGAAATTGTGAAATTGTAACCAGATCAAAACCCATCAATCTCACTTCCAAAAACCTTATTCACTCCATCAAACAATTAATCCTTGTATTCCAAAACCATATAGTAGCTAATTGAAAAGCAAGCCAAAGTTTCTCCTTCTTACAGTAATACAGGCCTAAAACTTGTACTCTTTAGTTAACCCTTTTACAATCCCAAACCACAACACTCTACTTAGCAGAAAATCAAACCAAACCAAACCCAGCCCCTAATACAGCTTTTCCTACTGCTCAACATTCATTTTGGCATCAAAAACTTGCAAAATACTGTTTCCCCACACTTACCCCTAATGACAAAGGTTTTTAGAGTAAAAGCAACTTCATAGCATTTACAAATGTGCTTGAATCTTGACATCATAATCTGTGTAATGCCTATCTGCTTATCTAGTGAATATCATTATGATAACAAAGACTTTGATTACAATATCACCTGGGCAAGAAATTGAATTAGAGCATATGCCAAATTAGGATGCCAGCATTTATACCCACATATGGACCCAGATCAATGCTTCCAATCAACAACTTTAATATCCAAGAACTTGATTTGATCACACCACTATTAACCTCTGAACATGTAAGAAAAAAAAGATTCTCAAAACCCCAACTTCAAGCCAACAGCACATAAGGATCTACAAGGCCACTGCATACTGGAATAGGAACAAATCAATGGAGAGCAGGCATATCAAGAAACAAGAACAGGTTACTCGAAAAATGGATGTCAAACTCATGATACAACTTCACATCCTAAAAACACAGGCTACCTAGGAAAACTCATGGAACATCTCTGAATCTTGGCTCTGCAAAACCTTTGGAAATTCTTTCACATAACTATCACTCCGTGTAAAGAATTCTTAGTGGCATCTGAGACCTATTGTGAACAAACTTCACTGCTTTAAATGGACTCTTTATCAAATAAAACACATGAACTCAAGAGGTTGACGATTATGAAGTCATCGTAATTCGGCTCTTAACAATTTACTCAAGCACATGACATGCAAATAGAATGCTAAAATCCATAAATAACATAAACACTGCAACTGCTGATTGCACTCATGAATTCTTTTTGATACGATTTTCTGACTATATATGAAGTAAGATACACAACTTGAGATCTCTCAGAATTTTTCTTGAACATATCTGTCTGCTGAACAACATTATTTCAAACACTTTCTGGGCAAACTGCATTGCAAAGGCCACTTGCTTTGCCACTGCTTGCAATATTGGAATTCATTGTAAACTAAATGAACCAACCAGTTTCTCAAGTACCTCTGTGTTCCGCTGGAAAAAATCCTAATGAACTTTTAAAAAAAACTACTTAGACATCTAGCCTACGATTTGAACCAAACTGGAATTCTTATTTTCTGCCAAGCATAACCTAATTTACTTCGGGTTTTCAGACTCAAAGACTCAGTCATAATATGATTGCAACTTGAGTTAAAGTCAATTTCGTTTTTCAGACTAAAAGCGACAAACTAATTGACTAAGATTTTTGCTCACTATGGCTTTTTAACTCGAAGAACGAAAATAATCCAAACTTGAATTTTAGTCAATTCGGTTTTTAAGACTGACTAGATTCACTTTCGTATTTTGGACTCAAAAGTGATGAAATTACATTCTTTAACACCAATGGCGGATCTTCACTTTGGCATTATGGTGGAACTTATATAAACAGGACCACAGATGCATAAGAATTCTACAGTCACAACCCCACATTCAAGCTCTTCTAATTTGTGATAAGCAAACGAGGCAGGAGAGCCCTATTTTACTGTCCCATAGGGATGTCCTCCAGTAAAAAGTCATGCTCTATAATAAATGGTCATGCCTACTTGCTTTTAGGAAAATATCTGTTTACCTCCTTCTAAAGTTCTAAAAGTTACCAACAAATAGTACTGATGAAAGTACATGTGCCTAATTACTACAGACCATCAATTGAATGGGTGGCTGGTGATGATTGAAGGGTCATGACCATTCATTCAAAAAAGTAAGCATTGCACAAAGAAAGTATTATGATTACCATGCACAACAGGCAACTGTTGACTCACACCATATCAATACACCAAAAGGGATAATCCCATGTCAAGCACCACATTATTTTCTCAAATCTTTCTAAGATTTCCAATGATGGGTGACTATTGATTAAAGAATCCAACTTAAATTCACAAAAAATATTCTCATAGAGAGGGAAAGGAAGGGTTTCAACAATAGGATCTGACTGAACGTTTTTTTTTTCCCCTTTTTTTTTTCTTTGTTCCTTTCATTATAAGAAGTATTTTTCGCACCTCAATTATAACTTTATTTATATGAAACAAACCTCTTCGAACAAAGTCAAAGCTCGTGCAACAATCCATTATGTAAAGAAATCCAATAAATCATAACTAAGTCAAAATGAGAGCCATTATTTATCAATTAGATCTCAAATTCTTTCTTTCACCGCCTTTGGCACCAGACTTCAACCTTTTCACTTTCCTATTTCATTCTCCTTCACCAATTCTGGTAAACCACTTGGATTTCCAGTGAAAAACATGAGATATCCCATAAAAAATCCAAATATTGGTTCACAACCATTCCTCAACCACAAATTTCCAATTAAATCCACTCCAAAAACCTAAATCATCTTCTTGCTGCAATACCAAAAGACGTGACGATGGCACCTAGTCACCTCTACAGTTTTTTCATCAATAGAAATCTGCATAATAAGTTCCCAATGTACAAATCATTTCAAAGTATATTCAATTGCATACCTTAGGAAGGCATCCGACAAGATGATTTTTGAAAGATTTAACACTACAATGAATGTTAAATACATAAGTTATGCAAGAATGTCTCTCAGAAGTTGATTGGAGGACAGGTTTAATGATTCAAGCACCAATAAATTTCCCAACAATGACAGGATATGATCCACAATGTGTTTGTGAGATATGTTGAGGGTTCACAATGAATTTCTTTTCTAGAATGTTTCCATCTCTACTTCAAATTTAAATCCACTCTATTTTTATCCACATTCTTTGTAGCTTTGAAGTTTTTTAAATAATTGGTAGGCAGAGACAACTAAACTCATTGCAAGAGATATCGATGATTTATGGCCTAGGGAGGAGATTATAAACTCTGAAGGGTCTACAAATGGGGCAACGGAATATGTTANGAAGCTTTGAAGTTTTTTAAATAATTGGTAGGCAGAGACAACTAAACTCATTGCAAGAGATATCGATGATTTATGGCTTAGGGAGGAGATTATAAACTCTGAAGGGTCTACAAATGGGGCAACGGAATATGTTAGGCTTCAAGATAAAAGTTGGAGTTCTAGAAGAGCTCCCAATGACTAAGAGAAGGTANTAGGCTTCAAGATAAAAGTTGGAGTTCTAGAAGAGCTCCCAATGACTAAGAGAAGGTACCAATTTTCTTGTTGCTTCCAAGAAAGTATAAGTTTCTACAACTGACCAAAGATTGTGGTACTATTCCTTTTAAATACTTCCCATGCAAATTATGACTTCTTAGTCTGTTGTCCTTCACAAATGTTGTTGGAATGGTCATATTAAAGCAATTCATCTACTAGTCTAACACCAATAGCTAATTTTTTAGGGTTCCCAAACATTGTGAAATTCTCCCACTTGAGTTGTTAGGAGAAAAATGGCAAAGGAAGTCAAATTGCAAATCGATGAACATATCTCCTCAATTAGCTTCTTATGTGACAGTAAAAAGATAAAAGGGGTGAGTGATGGAAATGGCAGTGGCTCTTCAAACAAGTTGAAATAAAGATTGAGATAAAATCATAAGCAAAAGAAAGTTGGTCTACGACTCTTAGAAGATTATAAGAAAGATCAACAAAAGACAATAAACCCGCCCAGCCAGGCGTTTGGCCATGAGTTTTGTTGTCAGAAAAATCTAGTGTATAGAAATTTTTCGCGGTCCTAAAAAATCCAACTCTTTTTATTTCCTAGGAGGATATCCACAATGATCCCAAACAAAAGAGGCAAGGTAGCATTTACTATGTTGTTTACTGTGTGAGAAAGATCAAAATGCAAAAGTTGATTAAGGTTTGAAAATATGACTATGTCCAAGTCGCTGCTAAAATTGTTTGATGAAACGAGCATAAAATTAAAATGAGATATATGGCCCCATTCAACAATCAATATAAGAACTAGTGAACTTCACTACTTCTATCTTTCATTAAACAATTTTTCGGCGAGCTCAAAAAAAGTGTCTTCAACCCTCAATAAACTTTTATGTTTTGATCTTGCTCACAACTGTAAACAACACAATTAACCCTAACTCGCAGCCTTCACTTGGAATCATTGTGGTTGTACTTATGTAAGATAAAAGAGTTAGATTTTTTAAGACCGCAAATAATCTCGATAAACTAAGATGTTCTCACAACAAAATTCATAGCCAAATTCTTGAATCGTCTAATTGGAGGGTTCATTGACTTTCACAAATCTTTCTAACTTTCGAATAGATATGGACTAACTTTCTTTTGAATATTCATGATATCTTGATCTCTATTTCAATTTACTTCAAGTTATTATGAAATATTATAAACTTTCAAACCTAGCTATGATGTCAGTTTGCCTTAATGGAAAATACAATAGGGATCTAACAATCAGAATCTACAAACCTATGCGCCTAGGAAGCACGGATACGCATACGAGATATAAGTACAATCAAGGGTGGAGGGAGGCATGGGCCAAGGTGGGCAAGTNGCACGGATACGCATACGAGATATAAGTACAATCAAGGGTGGAGGGAGGCATGGGCCAAGGTGGGCAAGTGCCCCCCCACCCCCCTCAAAATTTTTTTTTTATTAGTTAGGTATATATATTATATACTTGTATAATACATTATTTGTGTCCACCCAAAACTTAAGATAAAAATATTAGGCCCACATTATTTATCCAAACGAATTAAAAAATTAAGCTCATTTAAAACAAAACAATTTGAGTCCACCACTATCTATCCAAATTTATTAAAAAATCAAATGTTTGACCTATCACAATCCACCCAAACCTATTAAAAAGATAAAACTTTTGGCCCAACATTAAAAACAAAACTTTTGAACCCCCCTCCAATTTTATTTTTTTGCTTCATATTAAGCATTTATTTTTTGAAATAAAATTTAGACATATTTAATTGTGTCCACCCTAATATTGTGTTCTAGTGATATTGATTTGAATAGACCCCTACCTAAATGATTGTTAACTTTTTGAACAATATTATTGAAACCTAATTTAAGGACCTAGTACATTGCGATATTAAGTATAATATTGAGTCTTAATATTTAATAAACTCTACTATCTATCCAATAGTCACAAACCATTAGGTCTTCATCAATTAAATCTCAAATTAGATACAACTAATATAATTGCTAACTTTTAAACATGTTTTAGACATGTCCGAATATGTTTTAAATATATTGATATTATTTTATAATTTTTTTAAATTGTAGGGTTATTTCGTTATTGTATAAAAATGTGTGCCGTTATATAGTAAACTATAGGATCCTAAATGGAAGATTATTATTACTGCGATTTTATGTATAAAAGAAATATTGTTGATAAAATTAATTTTTAACTCTTTCAAATAATAAAAATATATCAGGATCAATTATCAGTAATAATAATTAGTCTTGTTCTCGATAAGAATTTTTAATTATTATTTTTTTGTTCATGTTATGTATATCGATTTTTAATTTTTTAAATATAAATTTATGAACTTTTACGGTTTATTAAAAAAATAATTAAAACATATTAGTGTGCTCACCCGAAAATATTTTTCTAACTCCACCTCTGAGTACAATATAATATGAATACAACAATATGACAAAATCTAAAAAAATAGGATACAGATATACCCAAGAAACATCTATAAGAGCATCTCCGGTCATCTCCGGTCCTTACCCATTTTTTTTGACCTAAATTTAAATTAGGATAAAAAGAGGCCAAAAACCTTCTTTAGTCTTATACCCAAACCTATACCAAATGAAAGAAAACCTATTCTAAACCCAAATTAAGGGAGATTCAAAACCTAAACCCAAAAATCTAACGATTTCCACACCACTTCAACTTTATGTTTGACAGTGGACCTCTCTTTAGGTAAACACACTCTCTCTCTCTCTTCTTTTGTCACAAACACAGCCATATAGGAATCTATATATACATCTATATACTTTCAGAAAAAATTTATATATCTATATAGGAATCTATACATGCATACATACATATACATATATATATATATGTATATATGCATATTTAGTGTAAAAATAAAAATAAAAAGAGCTATTGAGATAACATGAGAATTTTTTAAAAAGATTTGAGTAAAAAAAATAGTTTGTTCATTGAAGAGGTCTATACCAAATCAAATTTTTTACTCTTTTTGTTGCTCAAATTTCAGTAAGGATTTGGGTAAGGATAGGAGATGATCTAATAAAATATATTTTATATTTTTGCTACAATTTGACAACTTGAAAACCATAATTTCTAACAATTTCTCTAACAAAGTGATTTTACTTCCAAGAAAGTATTCATCGTTTCATTATAGTATATTAATGATTCACCCATAAAGTGATTGTGACTAATTAGAGAACTCAAAAATAAGAATTAACTAGTTGGTTTGCTTCTTGTTGCCAAGGTATATGGTGGAATTAATACATTCTACACTCTTTTGACAAAAGATAGTAGATAATACTTAAGAAACACTCATATATCTTTAAATTCATGTGTGTTGCGTTACATATGAATGCAAGGAGAAAATACAAATATCAAAATTAAAAATTACACATTGTTTTGCATAAGCACATTCACATTTGAACCATATGCAGTAGTGGATAAGTACCGACAAAATATCCGAATATATTATTATTACTGGATATGTAATGAGTGTATCCGATAGTATTCTCGAGTATCACACATGTATCGTATCGGATACGAATACTGCAATGAAATATTCGTTCTTCATAACTATGCACCCAAATGAGACCTCACACAAGGCAGGAACACAATTTAAACAAGATATGGCATCAAATTTAATTCACTGAATTTAGATCCCTGCAAACTTACGCCTAGAAAATTTTATAATATCCATCGCCCTAAAGACGGGATGAATTAGTACCAATGAGTTCCAAATCCATCATCAAGCCACCATTTCACCTCCCCAAATCCGGAAAATCAACCTATTTATGGGCAATGTTGATAAAATTTCATACGTACATTTTCGTAACAACTAATTTCATCAGAGAGTCAATTGGCAAGCCCAAGATTGTTGAGAAATTTTCCAAGAAAAAAAGAGAATCCAAAACTTCCACATAATGAAATTATCAAAATTTTTGAAAGTAACGGGCATGAAATGCTTGGCCAAACTGTCAAATTTGAAACGTTTGCAGATCCTAAATAGCTAGTTACGATTAACAAAAATTTCAATTCTTTTCTTTACTAAATTTCATGCTCTCATAAATCAAACGTATAATTTTAATTCATACACAAACACAACAACAATCATTTACTCTATACTGAGCAAGAGATCGGCTTTGGTCGGTGTCTCCACCAATTAAACAGAAAACCCAACTCAGGGATCATAAAAACCCATTTTCGTACGGTGTAACAAAACAAAATCAAGAGAAATTAAACTTGATTCTAGGGTTCTACAATACATATAGGGTACACGTGTACATGTGAAGTTACCTTTCCGAGAGCTGGTGGCCGACCTGATAGCCAATGGCTTCGATCCTTCGGGCGGCGAGATCTGGCTTATTGGCGTAGAAGCCATTGCTATACGAAGAGACTATCTCTGTTAGAAGACTCTCCACGCAACTCTCTGACACCTCCCTCCCCATTCTCTCTCTCTGTATCAGTGTATCTGCGCGTGAAATAAAGCAATGTTTTTTTTTTTTGATCAAAAATTTGCTCGCGTCCGCACTTTGATCACTCACTGAGTTTGACTTATTTTGTTAGAAACTCGGTGAGACTCCAATCGTGAGAATAAACGGTAACAGAAATGAGAAAATCAACCGAGGCCCTTTTTTTTGGCGCAAGAATAGTAAAAAATGTAGGAAACATAAATTATTTAGGGCTAATCGCAATGTGCACCTTAAAAGATTCTCAAATTTTTAATTTACATCCTGAAAAATAAGATATTTTAATTTGTACCCTGAATGTAACCAAAACGATGCTATGTGCACTAGTCCCAAACGTCCGTTCGATTTAGCATCTGAAAATTCAGCACACGACTTGCACGTGATTCTTGCAGGGATTGAATTGTAAAAACACATTCCTTTGGCGCCAAATCGAAGTTGGCTTACCTTTGTCTTCGTCTTCATATAAGATTGGTTGGAGAAAGTCAGCTGTGCAAGGGAAGAAGAGGAGAAAAACAAGGAAGAAAAAGATAACAAACAAAGCAAAAAATGGAAAGGGGTCTACTACTGTGGTCGAAGGACAGCAATGAAGATGGACAGACCTAAAACCTGGGAGGAGGTTTAGGGTTTGCGATAACTATGCGGTATAACTTCACATCCCATTAGAATTTTAGTAATATTCTTGCAATTGATGAACTAAGATGTGCATTCATACCATTTTTTCTGACCGATTTTTCACACATTATGGATTATAGTTGTTCTATTTCATCTAAATTTTTTTATTTGAAAAAAGTCTTTTATGCAATTTTTTTTGTACAGAGTAAACAAATATTTGTATTTTTCACTTGTAGGAAGGTGGTCCATGTGGTTATTGTGTTTGGTTGATCCACCTATGTGTATACGAGCACGACAGATAATACCCAGCTTATTACGTCGTGTAACAAACTTGGAGACACAGGTGGAGAGACACAGAGGAAGGGCAAGAATGTTGTGGGTCTGTTTGGTTGCTTATTGGCTGCTTATGATCCTAATTTGTTGCTATAAGAGTGACCCCTCTGAAAATGGTATTGATGGAGAGCTTCCAACTGGTCACTAAGTAGTGAAGCTGATGAAGACCAATTTAATGGTTGTCTAAGTAGATGGATGTAGTGAAACTTTATGACATAGTTCTGTATTAAGTATTGCAATGATATTATGTTATAATGAAGATGGATTGTAATGGATTATGAGTGAATCTCTTTTGTTTGAATTCAAAAGTCCAATTGAATATGAAATGGAAAGAAACATCAGTAATAGAAAATGCCCAATAATTCCATTCAATACTAAAAGCAAGTTTCACATTATCATTAATCCAGAAACAGAGCTTGCAAAAAAGGGTGACACATGCTTCCTAAAATGAGATCAGGCAAAAAAGAATACAATTAATCTCAACAAAAAATGTGTCATCCACAAAAAGAGTCAACATTCCACATATGACTTCTAACGTATTGATGATTCAGCTGATGATTATGTTTTTGGTGGCCTCTATCTTGTTAGTGGTCTCCACATTGTACGTGGTCTAACTGATGTAGTTGAAGATGATGGCCTCAAATTTGTGTGTCGTCCAGCTGATGCAATTGGCCTCCACATTGTGTGTGGTCTAGCTGGTCCAACTGGTGTAGTTGAGGATAGTGTTTCTGGCCTAAATGGTACACTTGGTGTTGACTGTGTAGCAAATGGTGATGTACCTTTGTTCCTCCTAACCTGATGGAATGCATAAGTGTAGGTATGGAATGCAGTAGTGTATTGGCACCAAACATAAAAATAAAATCAATTTCAAACAAAATTACACACAGGTAACTTCATTGTTGGTGTTGTAGATGGTGTTGCAGGTGGTGTTGTTGCAGGTGATGCTGCTGCAAATAGTGTTGCAGGTGGTGGTGTAGATGGTGTTGCAAGTGTTAGTGCTGCAGATGGTGCTCCTGATGTTGTTTGTGATGGTGTTATTTCAGGTGGTGATGCAGCTACTGCCTTCTTGCACTTCCTCTTGTTATGGCCAATTTGACCACAACTTGAACACATAATCTGCTTATATTTTCTCTTCAATTTGTTACCATTGGATGGTTCATCTCTTTCTCTTCTCCTAACTTTCTTAGACCTTCCAAGCATCCTGCTTACAGTAGAAGGGATTAAAGGTGAGTAACCTGTTCTAGGCCACATGTCCCTTCCATTAATAGGACTCAACAGGTGGCTATAACAATTCATAAAAGTTTCCACTTTGCACCATTCAGCCACATAGTATTTTGCTCTTAATCCTATGTAGCAGAGAACAGATACTATATGTTTACATGGGATTCCAGTTAAATCTCATTTCCTACAACTACATGTTTTAACCTTCACATTAGCAGTCCTTTGTTCACCATACATCCCAACTATTCCAAGTTGGTATGAACCCAGCTGATTCCACTTTGATGAGCTCCAATCTTTGTTGAATATTAGGACAAATACTCCCTATATACTTCTATATAGAATCGCTCTGTACATGTAACCTCTCCATTAACCAAATTCTTATTTTTTCAAGCATAGTAATAATAGGCTTCTCCCTAGCCTCCAGAATACACCCATTAAAGCTCTTACACATATTGTTCAGCAACAT
Source organism: Ilex paraguariensis (assembly GCA_963454935.2). NCBI lineage: Eukaryota > Viridiplantae > Streptophyta > Magnoliopsida > Aquifoliales > Aquifoliaceae > Ilex > Ilex paraguariensis. The sequence continues at coordinate 1,570,043 of CAUOFW020001280.1, read as the reverse complement.
ATCACAATTGGGGAAGGTACTCAAGTATGCTCTAGACCAATTCTTTGGTGGTCTATCAGACAACCAATTATAAGCAGCCACATTAATCCCTTTTAACTCTTCCATAACATTATTGAAATCAACAATTGTTGTTGATTTGGCAGCCCTCCACAACAGATCCTTTAGAACTAATCCCTTATGTTCTGTTTTGAAGTTACTGTACAAATGGCTTACACAAAACCTGTGTTTAGCATTTGGGAAAAGGCTTTCCACTGCATCCAACAATACCTGCAACATTAAAAGTCTAATTAGAACATATAACATTTAATGTTAATTGCATTATGCCACAAGTGAATTGAAAAGATAAGGGTCTGGATACTTGCGTTTTGTTTATCTAACATGAAAGTCCATGCATGTGAATTCACTATTTGAAGATCTTGTTTAATAAGTTGAAGAAACCATGCCCAGGATTTTTTTGTTTCTTTCTAAACTACAGTAAATGCAAATGGATACATTTGGTTGTTGGCATCAATTCCCACTGTTGCAAGCAAAATTCCAACTTGTGGGCCCTTCAGATGACATCCATCTATTCCAATTAAAGGCCTACATCCCTCAAGTAATCCCCTCTTCAATGCCCCGTAACATACATGTAACCTTTTGAACATAAATTGATATCCTACTACAGATTTAGTTTTAATAATGCAAGTGGTCCCTATGTTTGTTCTCCTTAACTCTTCACAATAATCCCACAACATGCTGAACTGTTCTTTATCAGTCCCATTCACTATCGTAATTACTTTTTGTTTGGCTCTATATACTGAACTGGGATGTAACTTCACTACAAGTTCTTTCATAATTGTTTCTTTCAGTGACTTAATGGGCTAGGTTGGGTTTGATCTAATTTTATCAATATATGTACTTGCAACCCACTTAGTATTGACATGCTTCACTTTAAAATTCCCATTGCAACTATGTCTACCAACGTAAGTATATATCATCCAATCACAACCTGATTTACAAATCGCCCTTACCCTATACTTCTCATTTTTTGCAAATCGTATTTGTTTTCCCCATTTGATTGCATGTTGTCTCACTGTTGTCTTGAACTCAGCTAAACTCTTAAATAACATCCCTAGCTTAAATTGTGGGTCAACCATATCAGCCTTAGCATTGAAATGTGGATACTTAACCCTCTCACCCCCTGTTTCATCCTCATCAGATGAGCCACTAAGGCTTTGCAGCTCGTTAGACTTACAATCTTCACCTACTTAACCACTGTCATTGTCCATTCCTATTGCCTTAACATTCTGATCTCCTTTCTGTTTGTTACTTTCAACCCTTTTCCCCTTCCCTACAAAGTTAGAATCATCATCAACTGCATTCTCATACAACTGGGAATTCTCCATATCATATTCACTATCATAAAAATATTCAGACCTAGAAGACTCACCCTGTGAGCACTCTTCACTGTCAACTTCATCCTTATCAGAAGAACTCTTAGATGTTACCCCATTACCACAAGTTGACTCAGCTTGACTAGGGTTCAACATATAAGCCTTATTGTGTTCCACATATAGATCAACCACTCTGTTACTATTTGCCCACTTCTCAAGTTCCATGATCTTCTGATCATTTTCCAATACCCTCCACCCTTTACTAGCTCTATGATAGTATTGTGTATTCTCATAATAACCTACTCCAACATTTTTCAGCATGATGTTCAACTCTATCAAAGATATTTGGTCAGCATGACACATATCAAAGTGGTTCCATCTCCCACATGTGTACACTTTGTCACCATAATCCTAAAATTTACCACTATGATGCATTTTTATTGTAAAATAATCTGTGTTAGCTTCTGCATAAACAAATACTAACTTATACAAAAAAATATTTTAATATTCGACACTTGAATATAAAAATCCACCCACACAAATCACATAGCTTCTTGCAGACAAAACAAATCACATAAAACCAAATAACTCAGGCCCACACAAACACATAATATATTATAACTTTGAAAACAATCACATAAAAAAAAAAAGAAAAAACAGAAGCACACCATTAAAATTGGAACCATTCTAGATGGAAACAAACAAATTCTCACCATAAATTGACGACTCCTATCCAAGTGGTATATCACAACTATACTCCCTTACAACCCAAGACATTTGATCAATCTCCAAGGTCAACAACTTCGATTGTGTTCCACAGACAAGGTTAGCAGCTTCGATTGTGTTCCACCCAACACAAGCACCTTCGTTTCTCTCCTTTTTTGAGATTGATAAAGGGGGTAAAGGAGATGAACCTTCGTTTCTCTCATTTTTCGAGACTGAGAAAAGGGGTTTCAGATGAACTGATACCATGTGTTACTCACATGAGATCAATGGATGTATTTTTACCATTCAATCCCTACAAGAATCACGTGCAAGTAGTGTGGTGCATTTTTAAACGGTAAATTGAACGGACGTTTGGGACCGGTACACATTGCATCGTTTTGGTGACATTCAGTGTGCAAATTGAAAAATCTTATCTTTTAGGGTGTAAATTGAAAATTTGAGAATCTTTCAGGGTGTAAAATGCGATTAGCCCAATTTTTTATGTGTTTGGTTAGCATGAAATGAAAAATGATAAAAAATAATAATTTTCTTTCATACTTGAATTTTCTCACAACTAATCAATTTTTTTTCTTTTAAAAAATACAAGGAAATGCAAGAAAGTTGTAATCTATAACTAACTTCTCATTCTACCCTTACTTTTCTTAAAATATTTTATTATTTATTAATTTTAAAAAATATTGGTATAGATTTGATTAACCATATTATTTGGTCCAAAGACCTTCGTGTTGATGTTTGCCCTAAAATTTGGTTATAAGCCACTTTTTTAAAAAAAAATTTAACTTTAAATTATAATGCATATCTTTTTCTTCTTTAGATCGATTTAATATAATTAAGGATAATTTAGACAATTAGAAAATTTTTATTGCAACTTTACTTTCTTTCAAACATTAGGAATGAAATTTTTTAAAACTTTCTTGCAATTTTTTTATCCTAACTAAATACATGTATGAAAATATATTTTCTATTATTTTCTTTTATTTCACTTCATTTTCTATCATTTTCAATTTTTTTTTCCTAACCAAACGGACCCCAAGTCCATCACTATTTTAGTGTTATAAAAAATAAATTAAAAAAAATCAATATAATAAAATAACTATTTGGTCTTTGAATTTTTATTCCCACATATTTTCCCCCTAATTACATCACATCCCACATTCTCTCTATATGTCACGTGTCTCAATCGTCCCCTTTTTTTTTTGATTTTTGAAAATAACCACCTCCCCTCATTCTGCCTCTTTTCTCTCTCTCCTCCCCCATATACTTATCAGGTTGGATCATTTCGTGTCATGTTGATTTTGAGTTTGTGTCAAAAATCTCAAAATTCAAACCTAATATGTTTACTAATTATGTTGAGATGTGTAAACACTAACATGACCTAGCCATTAAACAAGTTATCTAAACCCAACCTGTTTGACACGTTTAATAAAGAGATCGTTTTCGGGTTAACACACATAACATGATATGTTTAACTTATTAACACACATAACACAAACCTATTTAACACACATAACATGTTTCCACACGAGTTCATTACTATTAAATACATCATTCAATCATTCATCCAATATTTCAAATAATTTTTTTACAAATAATATATCACATCTCATCAATGAAATTAACTAAAATGCATTCAAGTTTCAAACAAAAAATTAAAGTAAGAACTATATTAATATACTGTCATAATAATTTTAGTAATTATATTGTCAATTATCTTAGTAGAAGTTGAAACAAGAACTAATAAGTAATAATGTTAAAACAACATTAGTCATACATAATAGGCAAATTATACTGCCATAAACGGGTCTACAATGGGTTACGTCTGGTTTGTGTCCGAATCATGTCAACATGTTTAAAATATGGGGGTTAATCAAGTCAAAATCAGGTTAACCTGATTTTGAAATGAACTCGACATTATTTTTTCTTATTTAAGCATGTTGGCCCATTTTAATCCATTAACTTATTTAATTTCGTATTCAGTTCGTGTCGTGTTAAAAATTGACAGCCCTACTCATACCCTTCCCTTTTCTCTCTCTTAATGTTGGACATCTACCAACTTTACTGGCACCTTTTTTTGTTTTGAAAATCACAACCTCCTCTCACTTTGACTCTTTTTCTCTCTCTTCCCCATGTCTTTCTCTCTCTCTCTAATGCTAGACATCCACCAGCGCCACTAACACCACCAAATCTGGCTCCACCAACACTCTTACTCAGGTTAGTCACTCTATTTCTCTCTCTCTGTGCCTCTAACTCTCTCTCTCTCTCTCTCTCTATCTCACAACACCCTAGCCCCAACACACAACACGCATACACATCGCACACTACTCACACCCCACACCCACACACGCACATCGCCCACACACTTTGAAGACCTCCGACGAACTCTCTCTTTGCACTTTCTTTTCCACCATCAGCTACCATAGCCCCACCCTTTTGTAATGCACAAGAAGTGTTCGTCGAAATGCCTAAGAAAAATAATATCCCAATCACCACCGACTACACCCCATATATTCCAAATCAAGTCATTTCTTCATGTCCCAAGGCATTACTAAGGACCTTACTGAGGTTTTTCAGGCAGTTTATGTTGTTTGTGGTATTTTAAATATAATAAAATCACTTATTAAAAATTTTTATTTGTATAATGCAATTAGAATAAACAGTAATAGTGAAAAATGAAACAATTACAGATACAAAACAGTTACAAATATGAACAAATAGTTACATAATAAATCTATAATTTAAACAATGGATAAACTAATGCATTTGTAGAACATGAACGTTTATTGAACTTTTAGTAAATCAAGACTAGTGTTTGATATTATGTCATTAAGACAGATTTTGTCCCCACATATAGTGTTTATGAAAATCAAAGTGTATGCCTCTCAGGATATAATGATCTTCACGCGAATAAAAGTAGTACGCCAATCTACTCGCCCAACAATCTAGAACTGTGTTGTGTACTCTCTAAATGCAGATTGTCTTAATATCCAAACTATGACTATATAAGACTACCTTATTCGAAATTCAGACTAGTGGATGCAAAATGATTATCTGACTATGTTATTTATAGAGAGAATAGTGACTGATCTGGACTGTCACCATGCGAACGAATGCAACCCAATAGGCACATGCAACCATAAGACACCATTGATTAATTGTTCATCTATGAACAAACATTATTCGAAATTCAGACTAGAGGGAAGGAAAAATATGGACCAGTGCGAATTTAAATCCAATGGTTATCGAAATTAAATTTCGGTTTAGAAATTCACGCCCAATTCGTTAAATGCATTTTCTCAAAAAAGATAGGGTTTGGTCTAAACCACACACATGCCTAAGCCCAAGCCTGGCCCAGCTGGATCAAGTCATGGACGTGTTAAGGTGGCACGCACATATGTGTTTAAATCGAAGGCATGTAGGCACTCGCTCCACTCATAAAATTATGGTACTCCTTAGGGCCCAACCCCATAGAGAAAATTTGGCCTATATATGCCAATGTATAACTTCTTTCTCAACTAATGTAGGATTGATGTCAAATCCCACATTACACAACCTCTATTTTCACATTCCAAAAAAGATGAATGTTCAACCCACATATCTTGGAATTTGAAATATGATACCATCCGCTGCCCAAGAACATCTAGAATTTTAACCAATACAGGATAGTGATTTGATCTCCCCCTGGCCAAATGTACCACCATAGAACTTTCAAACTTTAGGCTCCAGTTAGAGTTCATTAGAACTTTATCTATCATTTACCACATTCTTGAAGAGTCATGATAGTTATTGCACCAAGTGATTCTACTCCCATCAAAACCAGAATCAATTAGACCACTGCTATCAATAAAACCTCTAAACTCATCCATAGACACTAAAGAGGGTACAACACCTCCCAAGCTCTCATCAGTGTGTAGTATTGCATTAAAATCTCCTAATAACATCCATGACATAGAGTTTGGGGCATCTAACTCTACCAAATGTTGTCACAGAGGTCTTCTTAGAATATGATCACAACAAGCATATACAATAGAAATCCAAAAAATCTTTGACCCCAAAAAGGATACTTCCACTGTCAAAACATGCTCATGACATTTCTCAGTTCTTACACTCATCCTCTGGTCCCATAGCACCCAAATATTAATTTCTATCAACACATTTACACAATAAAAACTAGGGTTAATACTTCTAGCAAAGACTGAAATCTTAGATCCTTTCATTTTTGGCTCTTGAATTGCAACAAAGCATAAATCATTCATATTTATTAGCTTCTTTAATCTCATTCTCTAAACAGCTTTACCTACCCCCTCATATTCCAAGAAAGGAAATTTATCATAGAAATTGAGGAGGCAGACTACCTTTAGACCTAAGTCTATAACTTGATTCTTTAATCTAAAAATCAGTCAATTCAACAGAAAAATCATCCTTTGTATCTACTACCACAGCCTCACAGCTTTTTAAACTATCTTGATCAAAGAAAAAACCTTTTTCTGGTGTTTCTTTCTCATAACTCAAACCTCTGTCATCATCCAAAGAAAAAGTACTCACTCTCCTAGCAGCAAAATTATAGTCAACCAAAAAAGAAGAACCCATTATAGGTGAACTGTTAAGCACACCCATAGGCAAAGTCTCTTGTAAAGACTTCTTACTCCTTACTATCCCTGTACTCTCCTTCCCTTCATCAATCAAAGCCTCCTTCTCCACACCATCTACAACTTCAATAATGGATATGCTTAAAACCTTCTCCTTCTGAACATTAAACACATCCTCATACTCCATATTAAAAATGTCAACCACTCTCTGCTTACTAACATGTTCCTCTTGACTATTAACATAAACAATAGTCTCTTCAACCTTTTAAGTTAAATTCTTCTTACCATTGTCCAAAAAACAGCTATATTAGGAGAATTAATAGGGAAAACATCCTTACCAGAAAAAGAACCTTCTTCCATCATTTGAAGATGGATCCATCACAATATCCTTGCTAGGATGATCCCTTTTTCCAGATGAACACCTTTGTCTTTCTAGACAAACACAAGAGTCTTTGCCTTCTTATTTTTCAAACCTTTAAATATCCCACCTTCTATTTTATTTTTAATTTCTTATCTATTCTTTTTGTTTTTCTTGAATCATACCTTTCCCTTTTACAGTTTTTCTTCCATTCTCATTCTCCTTCCCCTTCTCAACTTTCATCCCCAATTCTTGACCTCTACTAGTTTGAGAGGCTTCTATATTCACCATTTCAGACACACCATCTTCTTTTTTCTTCTTTCTACAACTCTGAACATTATGCCCCTGTTTAAGACAAGATGAATAGTATTTACATTCCTTCTCATACACAATTCTCTGCCATCTACCACTCATATCCCCCATATTTAACCAAAACCTTATTGGATTATCAGCCAACAAATTAACCTCTACACAGCCCCTTGCTACTCATGGCCTAGATAACTACAAAGTTAGAGTGTCAATCACCAAAATACACCCAATCAGACTCAAAATATCCCTCAAACTTTCCTAATTAAAAAGATATACTAGAAGCCCAAGTAAAGATATTCAAATAGGAACTATAAGAGGTTTGATTCCAGGTAGAAATTCTGGGAACCATTTGAAGAAATGAAATAAGAACCCTTATGTGTAGATCTCATCCTTCAACCAAGCACGAATATAGTATTCATTGTGCTCAAATCATATCAGAACATGTCAAGGATCCAATATCCCTACAGAGAATTCACCCTTTAGCATCTAACGAGTGTAGATAAACTTTCTTATTACTCCCAACGATGGCTTCCCATAAGCACATTTGCCAATTAGGGTCTGGCTAAAATTTTTGGAAAGATCTTGCATCTCCTCCGCAGTCCAATACATTCCTAGTTCACCATTATTGAAAACTGCCCTCTTCGCTGGCCTAGCATTGATCGTGGGAGACACTGGAGGATTTAGTGTTCCAACATCTTGATTTGCAAAGTATCGATCAAAGGAATTTCTTGAATTTCAGCAGAATAAGAATTTAAAGAAATCAAATATTTGAATGAATTTTTGATTAAAGAAGCATAGTTCACAATAATATCAAGAGGTTTAGGTGGAATCAAGCATGAATTCTAATCAAAATTCATGTTTTTTAAGCCAAAATCATTAGAAAATTACAGAAAATTTGGAAAGAAAAGAAGAAAGAAGTTAGAGCTTCTCTCTATAGAACCAACCATGCCTCCTATGTCGTCTATACTCATCCATTAATAAGTAAGTCCATTACATTTGCTCCTCCACATCCATTAAACATTCTAATCATAAACTATGTTTTGATCGCACTAGAAAGAGACACCATACAGATGATATGGTTTTGCTCGCACTAGATAATTAATAGTAGATAGATGATCTGTTGGTCAAGTACAAAGTGAATTGATGTAGTTATGAAGGAAGACATAATCGAACTTTTAAATTGATAGTTTCTTTTACATGTATTATATTTTAGGATTTTAATGTGCATACTAAATAATAATTTGTTATTCTTATATATTGTGTTTTGCTTGATATATGTTAAGTGATTTATAATATTATGTTTTTATATAGGTGAATATTAGAAATTTTTGGTTAATAGTTTATGTTTAAATAGGGTGAACTTAATCACTAATGTGAGCATAGATATGATGAACTTAATAATTTAAAATTAAAAAAATTAAATAAAATAGAAAAGAATATTTAAGACAACAATGTTACATCCACCAAATACTTTACCAACCTTTGGATCCCAAATTAAAATTAAAATTAAAATTTTTAAGGAATGTGAATAGCTTGATCATAAAACTCTTTACTGTATCTAACTTAATGAGCCCAAATCTAATTGGGTCAGGCCTAATTGATCAAGTAAACCCAAATCAGCTAAAAGGCAAGTCAAGCCCAACTCGTGAATTTGACCCAGTCCAGAGTTTAAGGAGTTCAAGAAGATTAGCACATATGGGGAGCAATCGTCGGGATAACCATTTTCTAAGATTCAGACTATCTCTAATTGTACCTAAACCTATAAGTTAGTATCCTTCACATCACGTCACCGCCTCACCTAAACCCCTCTCCACATAAGAGTGGCATCTCTCTACCCACCCTCCACACAACTATTTCTCTCTACTAGCTAGCCAACCTCTCATAGAGCTTACCTTTGTCTCTCTCTCTCTCTCTCACCTTACTTTATTAATAAAAGTCTCCGGCCACCGTTACTATATTCGGAAGTGGAATAGGTCCCTCTTGATCGAACCACTATACATCTGTGTATTGACCCAATATTTGCCTTTTGCTATTAATTGCTTTATGGATAGTTTCATTAATTATTTTGAACTGTACACTTGGCTATTGATTGTGCATAAGCCTGTTTTGTGCATCATTAGTTTGGCGCCATCATATATGGGAAACGACTGAGTTTTCTACAACCTTGCTATTCTCTTTTCAAATCCATGGAAATTACAACCAGGTTGATAAATCAACAACCGGAGGACAACAACCTAGCCCGCTAGGAGGAGGCTCTGCCTTTGCCTACACCAGCGGAACCGTCTACAGCAGCAACTCCCGTGGTCAGACAATAGCTTTTGGAGACCATGCAATTGTTGGTAAGCCAGAACTAGTATATTATCTAGCTGATGCTTGCCTAGGGGAGGTATCGCCCCTCGGCTTGTGGGAATAATGCTCCCTCCAATTGGAGAGGTGCCATAGCCTCCCCACTTTGGGCACCAGGGCGCACCCCACCATGGAACCCAACACCAAGGTGCCCCCATGCAATGCCAGGGTGCCCCCTTGCCAGGGAGTCCCCCCATTGCGCACAGACACCCCATATACTCTCCCTCCTCATGTACCTGCCCCACACGCTGTTGACCATTCTAGGCAGGAGGATGAGGGGGAGAATCAATATGCCGATCATAAAAGCTACTAAAATAATCCAACAGAGGATGTCCCTAACTAATGGGACGATAAGATTAATGAGGTGCAAAACCAACTTGGCAATGCCCTCAACGCAATCAAAGCACAGGCGTCGCAGACGGCGAATTATTTAGTAAGGCATACTGAAATTACATTTGTTGCAGATGTTGTCAATTATCCCTTTACCCTCAAAGTTCAAGATGCCTGCCATTGATATCTTTGATGACACCAAAGATCCCCCCGACCATCTCGACACATACAAATCTCTCATGTAACTCCACAACGTGTCCGATGAGATTATGTATAGAGCTCTCCTTACCACCCTTAAAGAATCCGCATGACAATGGTTTGCAAAGCTCAAGCCTTTCTATGTTCATTCCTTTGTGGAGTTGAACAAATCCTTCATCTCCCACTTCATTGGGGGACTCCAACACCAGAAGTCGGCTACCCACCTGTTCACCATCAAGTAAGATTGGGATGAAAGCCTTAGGAGTTACCTCACTCGTTTTAACGAGGTGGCTCTCTAGATCGAGGAGTTAGATGATAAGGTAACCATGACCGTCTTTATTATAGGATTGTGCTCCTCTAGTTTTATGTTCTCTGTTCTAAAGAAGCTGCCCTCCAGCATGTCCGAGATGCTATCAAGGGCATAAAAGTACATGAATGCTGAGAACGTCACCAAAGCCCGACCAGGTGAGTTTTTCAGAGGAGGGGAGAAAAGGAAGGACACCCGTGAGGACAAACGGGAGGTAGAGAACAAGAGAAAAAGGACAAAGGGAATCTTCGTCAAGGATAGCCTCGATCCCATACCCCCAAAAAAAATGACAGGCCTTCACACCTCTCAATGCCTCGATGGAGCACATCCTATTCTAGATACATGACGACCTCGCACTCCGCTGGCCAAGGAAGATGAAGTCTGCCCCAAATCACAGAAATCCAAACAAATAATATCGCTTCCATCGCGACCATGACCACGACACTGATGACTGCTTCAAGTTAAAGAGGAAGATTAAGGATCATATTCAACATGGTCAGTTACGGTAATATGTTGCTAACTGAGGATAAGCTCCATCCTCTGAGAGGAATTAGGAGGACTGAGAGCGCCAACAACCCCTCGAAGAAATTCAGATGATCTCCAAAGGGTCAACAGGATGAGGTGACTCCAACTCCGCCAGGAAAGCACACACCAGGAAAGCCAGACAGGTAGAGTTGCATGACTTTTGCCCGACAAAGACACCCCGACACGGGGAAGAAGAGGTCATCACCTTCTCAGTCAAGGACCTCGAGGGAACCCAAATCCCTCACGATGATCCTCTAGTCTTAACCATGATGGTAGTCAATTACCAAGTTAAGAGAATTCTGGTCGACAACGGTAGCTAAGCTGATATCCTATTTCGCACTAGCCTTTGATAGCCTCCATCTTGGCAGGGAGAGATTGTAACTCGTTAGGACTCCCCGTGTTAGGTTCTTAGGGGAGAGAGTTTATCCCTTGGGTCCATCACCCTGCTGGTTACAATAAGGGTAGCGTCAAGAAGTTCCACCATCAAGGTGACCTTCCTTGTACCGAATTATACCTCCGACTACAACATTATTCTTAGGTGCCCTATACTCAACACCCTAAGGGCAATACTGTCCACCTACCACCTACTCCTCCATTTCCCAACCCCTAGGGGAATTAGAGAAGTCATAGGAGACCAGGTCTTCGCCAGGGAATGTTATATGGCCTCTATGAGGGCCATGAGGCCATATGAGACTCTCCATGTTGAAATATTGGACCCTCGGGATAATAGCACCTTGAAGAGAGAGGAACCAACAAAAGAACTTCAGCCAGTAGTCTTGATGAAAGCCTTCTAGAGAAGAGAATATATATTGGCTCCTCACTTTTCCAGGAGCAAGTATCTGACCTGGTAGACTTTCTCAAACGAAACACGGATGTCTTCGTCTAGTCCCACAAAGACCTAGGGCCATCAACCCCGAAGTGCCCTCCTACCGGCTCAATGTCGATCCTGGTTACAAACTCGTCCTCTAGAAGCTGAGGAATATAAGTGCTGAGAGAGGCCAAGCCATGGAAAAAGAAGTGGAAAAACTACTGGAAAATGAGTCTGTAAGGGAGCTAGCCTACCCAGACTAGATATTAAATGTAGTGATGGTTACGAAGGCTAACAAAAAGTGACGCCTTTGCATGGATTTCACATAGCTCAATAAAGCTTATCCCATAGACAGTTATTCTCTCCTACGCATTGATCTCCTAATTGATGCCACTGTAGGACACGAGCTCTTGAGCTTTCTGGATGCTTACTCTAGATACAACTAGATTAACATGTTTCTTCTAGACCGGGAGAAAACCTCCTTCATCACCCCAAAGGGAACCTACTGCTACAGAGTGATGTCTTTTGGACTTAAGAACGCTGAATCCACATATTAGCGCCTCGTGAAAAAAATGTTCGAAGCTCAGATTAGGAAAACTATGAAAATCTATATCGACGATATGTTGGGGAAGAGCATGGCCGCGACAGACCATGTGACACATCTCCAAAAGACCTTTGACATAATAAGAGCCTATAAGATGAAACTGAATCCTCAAAAGTGTGCATTTGGCGTTAGTTCACGAAAATTATTAGGCTTCATGGTCAATAAAAAGGGTATTGAGACCAACCCAGACAAGATTAGAGCTATCTTGGAGATGAAGTCCCCAGCCTCCGTGAAGGAGGTCCAACGCCTTAGTGGGAGGATAGCAGCCTTTGTAGGTTTATCTCAAAATCAATAGACAAGTCTCTGCCCTTCTTTAAAATCCTCCACGAATCTTTCTAGTGGAGACCAAATGCAGAGGAGGCCTTCCAAAAGTTAAAGGCCTACCTCTTTACACCCCTTGCTCTTTCATGTCATACCAGGAGAAACCCTACATATTTACCTCTCTACCTTGTCCATTGTTGTGAGCTCCATCATTGTCAGGAAGGATGGAGGCATCCAGAAGCCTGTGTACTATGTAAGCAGGGCATACCAGAGCTAAGATACTCAGAGCTTGAGAAGTTGGATTTCACACTTGTCACCGCCTCCAGGCGCCTACGCGACTACTTTCAGAGCTATACCATCGTGGTTGTTACAAATCAACCACTCAAGAGGATTCTGGGAAAGCTTGACGTGTCTGACCGACTACTCAAATGGGTCATCAAATTGAGTGAGTTTGACATGCAGTACCAGCCAAAGGCAACCATAAACACGTAAGCAGTCACAGGCTTCGTGGCTGAGTCTACGCCACCATAGGAACCCCAAGAAAAAGTACCATGTGTCCCTGCGCTTGCCTGCTTAGTTCATGGCACCTCCAATCACCATGAAGCAAGCCCAAACACTATCCCCCGAAAAGCCTGACGTCTTGGAGATAGCCCCTCAGGCCGATGGAAACCTCACTTCGAGGCCAGAACCGCCTAGCTCCTTTATACCTACTTCTCTAGAGGCCTTGCTACCCATACCTCAGTCTACTGTACCATGTTGGAGACTATACATAGATGGATCTTCCACTATTGAGGGCGGCTGCGCAGGACTAGTACTGATCAACCCCCATGGCACTCTACTCAAGTACGCTGTCTCTCTCCACTTTGCGGCATCAAACAACCAAGCTGAATATGAGGCCCTCATAGCAAGCTTGAAGCTTGTAGTGGAGATAGAAGTTCTCTGCTTGACAGCTTACAATGACTCATAACTGATAGTCAATCAGGTAGAGGGAGACCTTGAAACAAACAAAGAAAAGATGCAATAATACCTGTCAATGGTCCAAGCTTTATTGAAAAAATTTAATCACTTCTAGATCCACCACTTGCCTAGAGAGGAGTACGCAATGACAGATGCCCTCGCCAAGTTTGCATCTACCAACATACTCATGGGCAGGGGTGGAGCGAGAAAGTCATGCTAGGGTGGGCACAAATATTTTAACAAACTAATTTTTTTTTTTTTTTACAATCAATAGAAATAAGACAATAATTTATATTTAATTACATCCTATTTAATACTTAAAAGTTCATTAAATTCAACATACCAAAATTTGGTAAGCTTAGTATATACAAACGACACCAAATTATTTTTTTTTACAAAATATGGGCCAATTAAAATTATTTAGAATTGACTCCGGTGAATTTTTATTTTTTGAAACCATTGCTTAAAAACTTTATTATTTTTTATATACACCATCATTTTATCACTTTGGTCTTTATATACATAACATATCCAAAATGTGTCAAAAAAATTTATATTCTTCTAGTTGGGTAACTGGGAGTGAGTGAGACAGAGAGGAAAGAAAAAAAGATAACTAATAAGATAGGTGTTACTGATGTCTGTCAAGTGGGCCAAAAACTTTATTTTTTAATGGTGGGCCAAAAGTTTTATTTTTTTAATCGGTTTGGTGATTTGTGATAGGTTAAAGATTTAATTTTTTAATAAATTTGGGTAGATAGTAGTGGGCTCAAGTTTTTTTTTTTTTTAAATGGGCTTAATTTTTTAATTCTTTTGAGTAAATAATGTGAGTCTAATATTTTTATCTTAGATTTTGGGTGGGCACAAATAATATATTATATAAATATATAATATATATACTTAACTAAAATTTTTTTTTTTGAGGGGGGGCATGTGCCCACCCTGGCCCTAACCTCCCTCTGCCCTTGCTCATGGGCCCATCACTAACAGGCCATTAATTTGAGCCAAACAGGCTCAAGATAGAGGAGAACGATGTTAATTGTGCATCCTTCAAAACTAGTTGGATGACACCTATCCAAGCCTACCTAGAGAAAGGCGTTCTCCCAGGCAATCCAGTTGAAGCCAAAAAAAAAAAAAGAACGAGAGTATCTAGGTATGTCATCCTCCATGACACTCTCTACAAGAAAAGTTATTCACTATCTATACTGCGCTGCTGCACCCGAGGAAGTAGATTGTACCATGAGAGGATATGTGGAAACCACTCAGGAGGGCATGCATTGGTTCAAAAGGCAGTAAGACGAGGTTATTAATGGCCTAGCATGATCAGAGACGCCCGCGAGTTCGTGAGGAAGTGTGACAAGTGTCAGCAATTCGCAACCGTGCCCAGACAGCCACCGAAAGAGATCACCACCATCCAAAGCTCATGGCCTTTCTCCACGTTGGGGATTGAAATCCTAGGTCCTCTACCTATGAGTTAGGGTCAGTGTAAATTTATAGTGGTAGTCATTAACTATTTCACTAAATGGGCAGAAGTCGAGGCATCGCTTTCAAAATACCTCATGTAATTGTAATCGATAACACCAAGCAGTTTAACAATAAACTCCTTAACAACTTTTGTGCTGACCTATAGGTCAAGCAGCCCTACTCCATCCCCGTCGAACGGACAAGTGGAGGTCATCGTTAGAACCATCCTTTATAACCTGAAACCCAGGTTGAAGAGTGCGAAGGGGAGATGGATGGACAAACTCCCAAGAGTACTATAAGCTTACCGAACAACACCAAGAAGCCCCACGGGTGAGACCCCTTTCTCCTTAGCTTATGGGATAGATGCGGTCATATCGGTCGAGATTAGGGTACACTCTCTTAGGATCCAACACCATGACCTTACCACTAACGAAGAAGGCCTCTGCATCAACCTTGACTTGGTAGAGGAGAAGAGGGAGATAGTCATGCTCAGGAATGCAGAGTACAAGCGTCACATAATCAAGTACTACAACCCGAGGGTGAAGCCTCACTCCTTCTTACCTAAAGACCTAATCCTCAAAAAGGTCATCATATCTACCAAAGACTCTCAGGAAGGGAAGCTAGGCCCAAACTGGGAAAGACCTTGCACGGTCATGGAAGTTGTAAAACTGGGCACATACAAAATTCAGAACTCTGAGGGGAAAGTCTAAGCCTATCCATGGAACACAAAGTACTGAAGAGATATTACCAATAGCTGGAGGCAAGACAATGGATGCATAAGTCAATAGTCAACATTTAAACTATCTCTCGTTGTCAATTTTCATTGTTATCTACTTCAGATTATGAAATAAAATTTTGCAAAATTTTATCCTTTTCAAGAGTTGTCTCTCATTCCATAGAAGTTTATAAACTATTTACAAAAGATAGAACATGACCTAGCAACAAAAAGAGAAACACGTGAATAAAAGTATGGTATTTCTGATTATCACTTACTGCTCCCCGATCCACTCCCATCAAATTTCTCCTCCTCATCATTAGTCCCTGGTGCCTTATAAGGGACGAAGCCAAAAAGGTCATAGACAGGAAAACTGCTGAGACCTTTCCCTTAAGTTCCTTATAACCATCGATAAAGGCGTCTGCCACGACCCTCTCAGCAACATCCCTCTTCTTCTCCATCTCAACGGAGTGATCATCTATCCTATAGCTCTCTCAAGAGTTGCTCAAAAGTCGACCTTTGCCACGATAGCCCTCTCCCGAGTTATTCGTAGCTCGGCCTCTACTTCAGCAGCCCTTTCACAAGACGCTCGCAGCTTTGTCCCTGCTCTCACACAGGCAACCTCTTTGTCAGCCTCCAGTTGGGTGACCCTCTCACGAGACTCCAGAAGCCCAATCTCAAGGGGTGCAACTCTCTCATGTGCTAGCCCCAATTGTTCCTTAGTAGCCTCTCGCGCCCGCCTCTTGAGCCCCAATTGCTCTTCAGTAGCCCTTCATGCTTGCCTCCCCTCTGCCAAATCACTGAATGCCCCTCCAAGCTTCATCGTGCTTGAAAACAAGTAAGGAAAAACATCAACCACCTACAAGCATGCAAAAAGTAGGACATGAGGGAAAAGGAATGGATACAAAATTAAAGATGAGTAAAAGGCGTACCATAGTAAAGCCCTCCATAGTAGTGTCAATGATGCCCTTTGGACCTTGACAACCAACCTTTTGGATCTCCGTGGCAGTCACAAACCTCCAAAGTTTCTCCTTGGCCAGAGTCACATCCTGCAACATGGATACTGAACCACTACTAGAAGCAAGGCAGCTATGTGGAGCTCCGGTCCTCGTAGGAGACCGCACCGGAGCCTCAATCATTACAACCATACTAGGACTAACTCTAGAATGCGATGGGATCACAACCCGGGAAGAAGTAGGGGCATCACTGGGTCCTACCTCCTGAGAACTAACTTGGCCAACGGACCATGGCTGAAAACTGCTAGGAGAGTCAGACTTCCCCTCTTAGAGGAAGAAGGGGAAGATGTCACCCTAGAAGCATAAAGAGCCCCCATCAGCACTCTGTCAACAGTGGAACCTGTGGAGTTGGTGTAAGAGAAAGAGCCTATAAAGTCACAACCATCAAAATTCTATTAGAAAGATCAGATACCTTTTCTTTTCTGCCTAAGGAAGACTTTGGGATGACCCGATGTAGACATGATCTCTGAAAACTCCTTGAAAGGATGATCCCGCACAACCTGGAGTCTACTATCCTACTCCGCAGATAGCAAGGGAGGAGTTGCAAAGGAACCAATCACACAGTAGGAGCAGATACGTGACAATAAGATGTAAAGACAAAAGGTAAAATTCTTACCTAGCTTAGTCCTCGGAGCAGTGTCCCACCTCGAAGGCACTAGGTCACAATCTCCCTCGGTGGCCTGCTCTCCTCCAACAAAGAAGAACCTAGACTTCCAGCTATGGCAATTTGAAGGAAGTCTTGTGATGAACTTGTCCGACCTCGGGGCAAAACGATACCACCCTTGATGAGGAAAAGGATTATCTAGAAGCACGTACATAGTCAAAAACTCCTCGAAAGGGGGAAGAACATCAACACTGTGAACTAGTCACCATAATGAAAATAATGTCATGATCACTCTCCACCCATTGAGAGTCAACCACCTTAGAGCCAGTGGCAGGTGTCCCAGGATCCGACATATGGGCCCAGGTATCAGGAACCTCAAACCCTCCTCTAAAACATCCTCATAAAAAATAATCTCTCGTGAGGAGTTATAATACGACAGCTCATCCTCCTCAGCCCGACGACACATAATGGTGGGAGGCATATAGTACGAAGACACAATAAGGGCGACATCATCATTGCAACCAATTGAGCTAAAAATAGAGGTTACCTTTGAACTATCACACACAACAATCCCCCTGCTTCGCTGAGAGCCTTGTGTAGTAGCCTTCGTCATGTCCTTGTCAGAATGGGCACTTGCTAACAACACAGAATCAGGACAGAATTAAAGTCAATATCAAGAGAATACCAACGTCAAAGCAAGGCGAGCTGAGTCCTCGGGTAGTCGAAAATGCAAAAAGTAGACATGTGCAAAATCTACTTTTTCACTAATTTGCGATTAAAATTTAAATTTTGTAAGAAAGAAGCATTTTTTGGAAAAATTTGGTGCCCAAGCCGCCTTTAGCAATTTGGACGTCTTAGATCGCAAAAAAATACCCATATTAAAAAAAATGCCTCAAACAGACAACCAAGTGCAAAGTTATGGTCGTTTAAAGTTTTGTCATTTCATTATGCTTCACCCTCGTCACCCAAGCTAGCCAACACCTAACACCTAGTGCCCAAGTGCCCAACATCTCAGGCGTTGCCTCCAGCCTGCCTAGTCCACTCCTGGCATCGCTCCGCTGTCCAATGTTGTCGCCTAACTAGCCTGGTCGTTGGCGTCGCCTCTTGTGGCCTGCATCACCTTGATCAAGGCATCGCCAACCGGTGCCCCAAGCATTGCCACCTGGCATCCCCTCAATACCAGTGTCACCTTCCAAGGATATCAACAAAAATTAAAGTTCGAACCAAATCATCTTACCCGTTTGAAAAACATCTGCTTATTGCTTTCTAACACTCGATAATTACCCAAAATTTAGTTCAGTCCCAACGCCATGGTCGTCGCCTACGCTCCAACTCACTTCAGTGCCTTCAGCGAAGCTGGCATCACCTAGGCCTAGTCCAGCAACCTGTTTCCCTTATTGCCAGGCGTCGCCTAGCACGAAGCTGGCATCGCCCAGCTTGTTGCTGACGCCTCCCAGCGTGTTGCTGACGTCGCCCTTGTGGCCTCCATCGTTGCTCTGCCTGCCTTCGATCTCGCCTGATCTTGCACTACTACCTCCGTCAAAAGCATTGAAAGCGTCGTTGCCCATTAGCTCATCACCAAGAGTGAGACCCAAGGCACCGCTTATGCAACCCAAGGCACTGCCTGCGCAATCCATGGTATCACCCACAAGACCCGAGGCGTCGCCTCCTTTCATCGGAGCCTCCCCCTTTATGAAGTTGGTTTTTCTCAAATCGTTGACGTCGCTCAAGCATTTGGCATCACCTATGACGTCTTCGAGGCCATCTATACGCCTAGCCCCCATACCACCTATGTCTTTTCCTATGTTGGCTTTGGTGACAATCCTTCCTGAACCTCCGGTGGATGTGCCGCCACTCCTTGGGATATTAGGGAAGTTCATGACAGACTTAGTGGGAGTTTTCATGAGTTCCTTTGGTTTTGAGATTCCTTTTCTCGCTTGTACCCAAATCTCTCTTAAGGAGGTAATTTGTATACCTTGGTTGTGAAAGAGATATGGTGGGTAAAGTGAGGATGCTCTTTAAATCCTGATGGCAATGCCAGATGAAAAGGGGGGGTTTTGTTATCAAGTTTGATAGGAAACCCGAGAAGGGATGATTAGAGCAGTAGGTTTCCAACCATAATGTCATCGAGGAAAAGAAGGAATTTCAAGAGTGCAAAAGGATGAGGGACTGAGCCGTGGGGAAGAAGATACCTGATTTGCTTGAACGAGAAAGCTCACTCATGCCCACAATCTCTTACCATTGCAAGGGCTTGGGGCATGGGGGCAAATGATGAGCCAAATTCTAACTGGGTCAGGTCCAATTGATTAAGTAAACCCAAATCATTAAAAAGGCAGGTTAATCCCAACTCGTGAATTCGACCCAATCCAGAGTCCAAGAAGATTAGCGTACATGGGAAGCAATCGTCGGGATAGTCACTCTCTAAGATTGATACTATCTCTAATTGTACCTATTCCTATAAGTTAGTACCCTTCCCATCATGTCACCGCCTCACCTAAGACTTTGTGCCTACAAATTATAAGCCCTCTCCACATGATAGGGGTATCTCTCTACACACCCTCCACACAACTATTTCTCTCTCCTTGCTAACCAACCTCTCCCAGAGTTTACCTTTGCTCTCTCTCTATCTCTCTCTCACCTTACTTTATTAATAAAGTATCTGGCCACCGTTGTCACCTTCGGAAGTGGAGTAGGTCCCCCTAACCAAACCACTATACATTTGTTTGTTGACCAAATATTTGCCTTTTGCTATTGATTACTTTAGTGATTGTTTCATTAATTATTCTAAACCATACACTCGATTGTTGATTATGCATAAACCGGTTTTGTGCATCATGATAACTCTTTATTGCATTTCTCATTGGTATTATTCTGATCTCTTTCTTACTCTCATGTATTTTTTATTTTCTTTTCTTTTATTTTTAAAATTTACAACGAGGTGTGTGTGCACGACTAATTTTCAAACCCCTTAATGTTTGTTATTTAATCACTTAGATCCCTTAACATTTAAAAAAAGGAGAATCACACTCAGACTCCCTAATGTTTGTCACTTAATTACTCAGATCTCATAACATTTGAAATATTACCTACAAACCTCTTGAGGTTTGTACGTACGTAACACTTAGATCTTGCCGTCAATGTACGATAGTATATCCGTTAATAAATTATATCTGGACCCCCTGAAGTTTGTAGACTTGTAATATTTAGATTCCTCAAATTTAAAATATTATATTTAGACCAAATGTACACCAAGCAAAGATAGAATATCAAATATTTTAAATTTTACTACTAAAATTTATGTTCTATTATGACATTTATTGAAATAAAATAAAAAATATAAATCTAATTTTTTCTTAAAAAATCATAATTAGCATACAATTATACTATCTTTTGGAATAAAACTAAAAAATTAAACAAGGGGGTCAAACTGTAATGAACACAATATATTCTAACTTTAATTGGGATAATTTGGTCGTTTAAACGTATAATAATTATGATTTTTTAAGAAAAAATTAGATTTTTTTTAATTTTATTTCAATAAATATCATAATAGAACATAAATTTTGGTTATAAAATTTATATTATATTATGAATGACTTAGATCTCTTGTTTGATTTTTTAGTTTTATTGTAATAGATAGTATAATTGTATAATAATTATGATTTTTTAAGAAAAAATTAGCTTTTTATTTTTGATTTTATTTCAATACATGATACAATAGAACATGAATTTTATGAGATTTAAGTATTATACACCTACAAATTTTAGGGCATTTGAGTGTAATTTACTAACGAATATATTAACAGACATTTGACGGTAGGGTCTAAGTTTTATTCACGTATAAATTATAGGGGTCTATGTATAATATTTTAAATATCAGGGTGTTTGAGTGATTAAGTAACAAACTTTAGAGGGTCTGAGTGTAATTCTTATTTTAAAATATTATATACATATCCTTTGAGATTTATATGTGCATAATACATTGACCATAAGTAAATTATATTTAAACCCTTAAAATTTAAAATATATAATACTTAAATCTCTTAAGTTTAAAATATCATACTTACACAAAAAATATTTTAATTAAAGATAGAATATCAAATATTTTAAATTTTACAACCGAAATTTATATTTCATTATGTCATTTATTGAAATAAAAATCAAAAATAAAAATTCATTTTTTCTTAAAAAAATCATAATTAGTATTATTGATGTCAAAATTTGGATCACCTCCATGTCAATTAATTGGACTTTGATCACTTAAAAAAAAGTCGCAGACTAGAAGAGAACTCTCAGGATCGACTCTTCGATGTTCAAGTCTATAAGTGATTCAAAGTATGAACTACATTTAGAAGTTATGATTGACATATTTAGAGTATCTTAGACTAAATGAAATTTTCACCTTGGATCAATATTTTCAGCATCAAGTACAAACATATGAAATAAACCTAATCAACACATTTGCATGTTCCATTATATCATCTATTGACATAAAAACCCAAACAAAATTTCAATTTTTTTGAAGAAAAATAGTAATTAGTATAAATATTCAAATAACTCAATTTAACACTCATTTGCATAAAATTATATTATTTATTGGAATAAAACTAAATAAGAGGTGAAATTGTAATAGACATAATATCTTCTATTTTTAATTGGAATAATTTGGTCGTTTAATAGATTCTGTTAATTTCATAACTAATAAGGGATATAAATGTAATATTTTAAATTTGAAAGATTTAAATTTTTACATATTTACTAATGAACTAGTAATGCATCACGTGCGTTGCACGTGAATAATTTTCATATACAAAATATTAATAAAAAGTATTAGGTATATGTGTACCTACATTAAATATCATTTCAAATTTATCAAAATTATATTTTTATTGCTTGTATTATATTATAAAATTTGAAAATATTGTTTGTTCCCAACGATTCATTGTTTTAAGTATAAAAAAAATAAAAATAATTTATTTGAGATTCATTTTATTATGTTTCAACTTATAATTTATTGAATAAAATAAAAATAATTTTTAATATTCTAATCAATGCTTACTATAATTAGTTGGGTTAATAGAGATAAAATATAGGACTAATAACACTTTGGTTCTCTAAAGTTTGAGTTTTTTGTCAGTTTAGTCTTTATTATATAAATTTTGTCAATTTAGTCTCTAAAATATTTAATTATTATTTAAATAGTTCCTAACCAGATGGTCCATTAAGTTTTTTAATAAAAATAACCACATGTTATTCCGTCAAATAGTATCACGTGATCACTTCAATAAAAAATTTAACAGATTGTCTGTATATGGATTTAAACATTAACTAAATATTTTAAGAACAAAATTGACAAAATTGATACAATGAAGACCAAATTAACAAAATATCATATTTTAGGGACTAAAAGTTCTTTTCACCTTAAAATATAAAATACTACTCTATAATATATATTTTAAAAGAATATTAAAATTCTAAAATTTAAGTTTTACTTAAAATACAATATAATTTTTTTTTATATAAACTCTTAATAAAATATGAAAGTTTATTGTGATTGAAGAATTATGCTAATTTAATAAAAAATATTTTAAAAAAACTACGTAAAAGATTATTTTTTATCTTAAAAATTAAGATCCCGTTTGGTAATGTTTATATTTTTCGTTTTTATTTTGATATTTAGAGAAAACACGAAAAAAAAGACTCGTTTGATAACCGTTTTTTTTTCTGTCATCATTTTGTAAACGAGGTGCAATTTTCAAAAACGAGAAAAAAACGTTTTTCGTTTTTTGATTATGTTTTTCGTTTTTTAAAAAATCAAAAACAATAAATATTATCAAATGAGCCCTAAATGGTTGAAATTTTGGATGAAAGAAATTCACATATGTAAGGATAATGTTATCTTTATATTTAAAAAGAGTAATATTAAAAAAGATGTTAGAGGTAACTTGGAGATTTAAACGTGTAAGTATATAATGACAATTTAAATATTCAAATACTGAAGGATAGTATGATCTTTAAAATTTTTATAAGAGTAAAATAGTGAATCAAAAAATTTTCATGCTAAGACAAATGTTTCATTCTTTATTAGTAGTATAGATGAAATATATATATATTTGAAAAAAGTATAATTATTGATGAAGTTTTTGAACATTTTATTGAAAACTATAATGATACATATATTTTTTTAAGAGTAACATAGTCAATTAATTTTTTTTATAGATATTGATATTTATACAAAGATAACGGAGTAGTAAAAGAAATGTTAGAGGGTAAATTAAAAATTTAAATACATAAGTACGTAATTGTAATTTAGATATTTAACTATAGAAAGATAGTGTAGTAATTAAAATTCTTTATAAAGGTAAAATAGAGAATCAAAAATTTTTCACTTAAGGTATTTTTATTAGTAGTATAGATATAGATATAAATATACTAAAGACATTGATGGCAATGGTTAAGAGTTACATGTGTACAAATTTTAAGGGGTTTGAATATAATATTTTAAATTTTAGTTGATCTAAATGATTAATGGATAAACTTTAGGGGTTTGCTATAATTTTTCCTTCAATTTTTTTGTTCGAAGGCCGTTGAATAAGTGAAATCTCTATCCAAAAAGTTTTCAGATGAGACTCCAAATTGCTTCCCTCAGACACTGATTCCTACCGAACATAGTAAAACTGACCTTCCCTAAAAAATTCTCTCTCTGAACGTTCTTCGTCAAAGACGCGCATCCAGCGTTAGGGTTGGGGTTGGTGTTTCCAGAAAACCTCACTTCTTTCCTATCTTGAGTTCTGATTCTGAAAGTTCGATTTCGGAATCCATCAATCTTCAATTTGGTCCATTTTTAGGTCTAGGTCGAATAACAATGAGAGTTCACGAAGTTTTAGCGCAGGTTCCGGTTTCGATGGTCTCGGATTCAGCAGTTGGAGGAGGAGGAGGAGGGGTAAATGGTGCTTGGAGATTGTACGGATGGTTCTCTGAGTGCCATGGGTTTTGGCATAATATCGCTTTGATTGTCCCTTCGGCTTTGTTTGTCTTATACTTGGCATTTCAGGCGAAGAAGAGTTCTGTCAAGCTGTTGAATGACCGATCCCATATTATTATTACGTATTACGGGTTTCTTTGGCTCGTCAGTGTTCTCAATCTCGCTTGGTGTTTGCTTCAGGTGTGTTCTTTACAACCGTGTAGAACATTTGATGAATCTTTTTTTACTTGAATTATAACTTTGCTAACTAAATTAATTACCGTTTGTGGGTCAATTTTGAGCTTGGAAGGACCTGTATTATTCAAGGCGTAAGGCGCACTATGGGGTCAAGGTTGCCAGGGGTAGTTGTGATGCGTTAGACGAGGCACACGCCTCATTGAATTGAGACACATAACACGCAAACGATTTTTCAAACCATGACATACCATGACAAAAGTAAAATATAAGCAAATATTCAGAAAATGCAAACATCATAAAACATCCACCTTCCCAAATATCCCAAACAGGCTGATTTCAGTAAACAAAAGCTCATTTCACATGTTCAATAACCTGTTCTAATCTGATAAACAGCTCAGCACAAAAACAAAGTTTTTGCATCACAACTTCTCAATTTATGCAATGCCATCTGTACAAATCACAACAATTGAATTGCTTGAGCAAATGCAAACAAACTTCAAGTACTGGTAGCACATTTTACTGTAGAAAAGATGTAAGTTTTGCAAAGTTCATTCAGTAATTTGGTTTCAAGCCCCACATCTAACACATAAAGAGACATGGATAGAGAGAGAGATTGAGTGAGACGGCGATGAAAAATAAGAGAAGTAGAGTGAGAAAGAGATGGGAAAAAGGAGAGAGAATAGTAAGAAAAATCAAGGAAGAAACTTAAAGAAAAGAAGGGACAGAGGCAAAGATGAAACAAGGATGAGCAAAAATAAATAAGAGAAAATGAAAAGAGATATATATAGAGAGGGGAAGATTTGAAGAGGATAAGAAAATATAGACACCAAATCGTTTGTTAGACATATGGAGAGAGAGGTGACCCGTAGGGATTTCTTTTGACATTGCATAGCGTCACATTGGCTTTTTTACAGCTTGTTTTGTGTATCACGCAAACCTAAGACATCACACACCTATATAATGTTCATTATCCCAAATGCAATCTGGAAAAGATAGAGGCAGAACAAAAAAGTTCAATGAAGCAGATAAGTGACTTGGGCCTGAGACCACTATGTGCGCGTCTTCTTGAAGTGGCCTCGCATGGGATTGGGCAAGGCGCTACAGCTGGGCCTTGCTGCACCCCAAGGTGCTGGCCTAAGCATGCATTTAATGACCCTATGAAAGACAATTTTTGATTAGTTGTATAGTGCACACAGGAGATGTGTTCACAAACATGTACAAGGAAACAGACTTGCTTATGTGTTTTTTTATGTGGTATTTGCTATGGCTCTGGTAGTAAGTATTTTTTGATGAATGTATGAGCAATTCAAGTTTCTTTTGAACTATTAGTTCGCGTCTATCAAAGATGAATGGATACACAAAGTTGTATCATAGATTGGATTCTTGGACGAAGTTAGAAGATGATGGGAAATTAAGGATTGATATGTATTCTGAATGTTGAGTGACAAATTATGGTTTAGACTACAAGCCCTCACGATCAAATAGTGATGTGGCTGATGTGAATCTAGAGGACGTTGTCATGCTGCATACACCAAAGCACTTGATTTCCCTTGGGACTTATGTGTATATTATCAAAAGGTTATGAGTTGGTGATGTAAGCACTTATGCTATGTAATGCTTACAGTGTGAATTACTCAGATAGGTGGTTGGGGTATGCAGATACAAAGACCTTAATCATAGAGCTTAAGGATTGGACAACGCGATGAAGATGAAGAGAAAGGAAGAAAATATTTTTTAACAAGAGACAAGAAAAATTCTTCGTTTTCATGCAATTCTTAATAAAAAAATCAAGTCATTATTTTCATTTAGAAACCATACTAGGATTCTTGTGAAATGCACTTTATGCCAATATTGTTTAGAGAACTGTATAGTGCTACAAAACCAAAATGAGCATAAAATTCTTCAAACCATAGAAAGATTCTAAAAGCACCCACCAGACTGGTGTCAAAGTAAGGAAACACTACTAGGTTTCCATAAAGTAGAAAATGTTATTATTGAGTTACTCCATGGCAGGTGGAACATCGAAATTTGATACATCAATCTCACTTGGAAACCTAATCTTGTGTTTGCTTTGACTTTTGGTAATTCAGGAGACCTATTCTTGCCTTGGTATAAGTTGTTTGCTTTGGGAGGATTGATGTGGGTGTTTCCTGCATCATCCATAGGTTTTGGGCAGAGTGGTAAAGGAATGACTTTATCGAATTGTGCTATTATGGCTATTTTTTGAGTTATCTGAAAGGAAAGGAATTCAAGAATTTTTGTAGATGAAAGCGAAGAGCTGGATGGTTTATGGGGACTATATTCATTTTATTGCATTGTTTTGGGCTTTGGGTTCTAAGGAATTCAAAAGAATCCCAATTTTTAGTATTTTGGTGAGATGAAGAGCTTCATGGGATTTTTGATTTTGTAATGAATTTTCTTTTTATTATATTTTTGTTTTTCTTTTGGTTGGACTTCTTAGCCAACCCTTTTCATGTAATCTTTGACTTTTTGATATTAATGCGTTTTTCCCGTTTCCTATTTAAAAAAATGTTATAAAGTGGACTACATCTATAATCTCTCAAAAAACATCTATTTTTGCAACTCTATATTTCTGGAATTTATACCACTGCCAAATCAGAAACTCGAAATGTCCAACAATCTGAATTATAAAGAAGCTACAAGCACCTATTGCGCCTGTGTTGAACCTGAAACGCCATATATCTCAATCATAAAGCTATAAGCACCTATCGTTCCAGTGTTGAAATGAAGCAAGCTTTACTAGGTAGCCTTGTGGTCCATTTGGTAGTATGAAAGAAGTATTGGAAAAGGTATCCTAGGGAAAGAAAGTTGCCTATGGTTGGTTGATTAGGATGGAAAAGGGAAAGAGAAGAAAATGTGTTCTTTACTTTGCCATTTACCCTTTTTTTTTTGAGAAAGTGCTATTGCACCTTTTCAGAAAAAAGGTGGAGTGTTATTCGAAAGAAAAAGTATAAAAAAGAAAAGGTCCCTCATTTTCTTCCCACTTCCTCCAATATTGGGAGTAAGGAATACAATGAATGCAAAAGGAAAATGCACCCATTCTTTCTTCACTTCCCTTCCTGATCACCTCTGCTGATAAATATTGTATCTATGCTCGTCTTTTCAGTTCTCCTATCTTTACTCCCACTATTTTGTAGATGGAGTATGAACCCCCAAAATCTTAATGATTCGACTAGTCCAACATTATAGAAACATTGAAATTAGATACTTGAACAAATTTGGGAGACTAATCATACACATATAGTGTGTTGACGTTGATCTTACATTGGAAATCTGGACCCATTATGTTTCATATAATTAAAAAGGTCGGTCCTGGGTACAAGCTCCAACCACCGTGGGGTTTGGGGAGGGTTAGATATATGTAGCCTTATCCTCGTATGTGGAAAAATTGTTTTCGCAACCCTTTATGCTTTATAGGATTGATCTCTTCAATTGCAATCAGATGTTTGCAGTTACTAGTATCGGATTTAAACATCATGTGTGATGCGTTTAATCTTTATCATTGCCCCTTATGAGGTGAGGTCTGATGTTCATAACCTCATTTTATTGCTACTGACTGCTTGAAAATTGTGATGCATGTTATGTAGTGGATTATGTCTGCCCTTTACATATGCAAGAACATTTATGGTAAAACGCACTCTTTCTTCTTCAAAGGTGTGCCCTCAGTGTTTGTCTCCAAAGAAGTGAGGAACTTCATTGCTGAAACTTTGTGGTAGAATGGCTTCACCTGAATTTTCCATGCATAGACACTCGCCGTCTCATTTCAATGGCCAATTATTTCTAGGTTGAAGTAGAATAGCTGACTTCAATGAATCATCAAGAAACTCCCAAGTACACTCTTGAAAAAGGCTCTAGTATAGGAGCGGCACTCTAGTAACCCAGTTGAGAGCTTACATAATGTGCAATGAACCACTATATGCATGGCATAATGATCTGGATATTGCTACTTTAAGATAGAGTTCTCAAACCACATGTCATACTGAAATTGAACCCACTTTTACTGTTCTGTGGTGGTCACAATCAGTTGCTTGTAAGAACTAAACCGCGAAAAAAAATATTATTCGGTCAGGGAGATGCAGAAATAGTAGTCCAAGATCCATTATGTGTCCCTCTCTTGATTTTTGTATTGATTGCAAAATGGTACATAAATACTTAACTAAGACATTTGCTACCAACTCTCATGTGTAATCTAAAATAGTAAAATGTGGCCAGATGTGCATCATACTATTTATTCTCTACATGTTTTACGGTTGGCTGTTTTCTGACTTCCTTTGTATTGGAATAGGCATGGGAGTGTAGTTCTGTGAAAGAGGTGGCTTGGAATATCTTGTCATTATCTACAACAACTGGAATGCTGTTTCTTGAAGTTAGCTTGATGGCTTTCTTACTCCAAGGAAACTATGCAAGTGGACAGGAAGCATTGACGAGGACTTTTGTTGTCTCCGGGCTCATTGTGGGTTTGGATATTCTTCTCAAGGTATTCTTAGTTTTCCTCTCAAGATTTCCAACTTTATGCTTTCTTGTTGAGCAGTTAGTTGTGGTTGGAATTCATCTGTGTAGTGTTACTAAAAATCTGTTGGATAGACTTCATTCCTGTAGATGTGAAGAAACCAGGTGGCCGAAAATTTTCGTCCCCCTATTTAAAGTGGAATTTGATGTAGAGAGAATCTACTTTTCAACAAGTTTCCTCATAGTCTATGTTATCTGAGAGCTGCATCATTCCCGTTCGCAAATTGGGAACAGGATCACGGTATTCCATTGATGGTAAAATGTGGAACTAGGGTCGAATTTTGAAATAATTTAGTTAAAATTCCTCAAGGTATTTGTAAATGCAAGTTCTTTATAGAGTAGATGGCTGGTTAAATATGACAACGTTCAAATGAACAAGTTCCTACATTCTGCTTCCGAGTTTGATAAATAGGAAAGCACAATGTGAAGTTTTATTGGGTGTTGTTTATTCCCATGAAGATATGGAATTGGAAAGATGTAGGGAAAAATATATTTTAGCCGCTAAATTTTTAGTGCTCTAGAATGGAAATATACCATGTTTCCTTGTGATTGTACCATTACAAAGTTTGCTATGGCATTAGCTTTTTGGGTGGCTTTGGTCATACTTGTTTAAGTGAATAGATTGCAATTTAGTGATACAATCAAGAACAGATGAACAATCGTTTGTTTGGACTTCAAAAGGAAAAGATCTTTTGTTTGGACTTCAAAAGGAAAAAATCTTTTGTTTGGACCTGTTGAACTCATGATTGACCTATTATTGTTATTATTTTTTTGGTGTTTGCAAACACTCTTATGTAGTTGTTTGCTTTAATTTTAAAAGCATTAACGGTTTGAGATGGATACTCATGAAGTTTCTATTCAATTTTTCCTTCTCTAGTTTCTCTGCATTGTGTGCAGACATGGAGTGGCATACATTAAGATAGTCTGACCCAATAAGGAGAATCTTATTGCTTGCCCGCAATTAATATCAGATGATGCCAATGGTTAACTTGAGTCTTCGTTTTCAGTATCCTTGGTAGCATACATAGTGCTTTTGAGCAACCCTAAGGAATAGACAGATTAACACTAGGAGCCCACTTTAATAGGTTAAGGCTCTTAGTTTGACTCTTCCACTGTGTGCATGTGCCATGAAATATTAGTCAGTGTCCCTAGCACCTCAATGAAGCCCACCTTAGAAAAAGAAGAATTGCATGAGTCCTACTTTTCCAACTCAAGGCAATTGAATCCGATCAACTTTTGTTTTAAGCTCCATGTATGTCCCAAGTATTTTTTAACAAAATTACCTACCATAAGAGACAAACGTGTGTTATGCTTCCACTTCCATCTGCCTTCATATGAGGTCGACTTGTAGGCCTCTTAGTCTGAGTTCACTTCAAAATTGAGCTGGTCTTTTTGGTTTAGTTTTGTTTTGTATTTCTACAAGCCTTTTGTGTTTTTTCGTATCTCAGCAGGCCTCTTAGTTTTGTTAGCTCTCTCTCTCCCCCCTCCTCTCTACCCCCCAATATTTGTCTTCTTTTCTTGAGGTGGATCACAACTTTCTCTCCTATATTCTTTGGCATTGTGTCGGTTATCTAATTTGCAATTCATTGTTTATGGTTGGCAGTGGTTAGTATTGATTCTTCATAGTACATATTCACAGGGAGTTACATTGCTGAAAATAGCTTTGTGTCTTTATCTCCTTCCATCAACTGCCCATCTTAATGTTAAAGTCAATGGCCCGTATTGTTATCTTGGCTAGCCAACAATGTTTAGGTGCTTAAATGACCATTATAAACTAACTTGGAAATTATTTGAGATGTGTTTAATACTGTTGAACAACTAAAAAGGGGAGTTAGAAAGCTTAAAATTGCCAGATGATTCTGCAATTAGCATCTATTATTTCCAAAATATTTACAATTTGTGTAATAGGTTTTGTTTGTAATTGTACACTTTTTATCCCCAATTATCCTGGGATGACAAATTTGGAGGTTGAAGGCAGTAATGTAGTTTGACAAGAATCTGTTAAATTTGTATTAACGCATTGCTAATGAAAGCATGAATTTTTGGAAATTGTTATCAAATTATGACTTTATTTTCGTAATAACAATTGATAGGACTTAATGGTCTGTTAAAAGAAATGTAGGACTTGAGCATAATTTTCCCTGGAGAAGTGCTTTGAGTGAGAACTCCAAACAAATGCTTGTCATTTCTCAGCTCATTTTCTGTTATCTCGCATTGGGGAGTTTGAGGCATTTGTCTTGCATCCTTTCAAATTCTGAAACCTTGTTCGTGGTCATGTTGAAATTTTGCACGGAGGGGTCAGTATGGTAACTTCAACGTTGTTCTTATTTGCATATGTGTCTCTTGTCTGTCTCTTATTTCCCAATTGTAGTTGAAAAAGCATGTAGAATATGTTTATGCCATGATTTTAGAATAATATAATCAGTTTCTTGTTCAATGTGTTTATTTATTAGGCAATCTACTTGTTTGGATTTGGGATTCCATTGTTCATTGATAATAATGACAACACGCGCCGAATCAAATGGGGTTTGTGGGTTGTCCACAAGCTACTCCTTACTGCAGTTTATGGCTTCATATTCTTTATCTACCACTCAAGATGGAGAGAAAGGTTACCTGGTGAGTTCTTGTAACATGTGCATTTGTTAAAAATGTGTTCTATTGACATTCTAGTTCAACCTGATATTTTTCTCTTAATTTTACAGCGAGACCTGCATTTTACAACTACATCACTGTCATGTTTTGTTTGAATGCGACCGCTCTGTTTGCTTGTGTGCTTACTGGAAATGGGGCTGGGTTTGGTTTATGGTATGCCTCCACGTATCTTATTGTTAGAGTAATGCAACTCCTTCTAGGTTTTTCTTGGGCAACTGTTTTCTAAGGGTTTTGATGTATTATTTTACAGGTTGTATGATGTCACTGTTATTTGCTACCATGCCTTCTATCTTCCCCTTTTATATGTAACCTTTCTCGCAGACTTTTTCCAGGTCAGCTTCTTCTGTCCATTTTGAGTTCTTTATTTTCTCAAATATCATTATCTTATTTTTGATGAGATTCCAGTGTAGCCCAATTATAAGTAGTATTTGATGACTGTAGGAAGAAGATTTGCATTTGGACAATGTGTACTACTCTGAGATGAAAGATGCTGGTTTTTTTGACGTTGATTGGGAGTGATATGGTAACAAACTTCTCAATCAATCTGTTTATAATTGTAAATAAGTAAGTGTTCCCCCACTGAATTTGGTGGCTTATGCTAAAAATCCCCCCCCAAACACAAGTAAAGGGAGGGAGGTTCCATTAAGTCTGTATTACTTCAATGGGTATTTTTCATTTTGCAAATGCTACTGTAGCAATGTTGCAGGATAATACTAGTGCATTACAAGATCATGGATGGTTAGTTGTGTACATTTCTTGGCGTTTTGGGTGGATATGTTAGTTATCATTTTGTTTGAAGAACTTTGGTCTTAATATATGATTATACAAAGATTGGTTGAGTTCCTAGATCTAAAACCAGTGGGCATATAGTAACCATTAGTTATTTGCTTTTATACTGGATATGCTAGTTCATATCGTTCTTTTTTGCGCTTGTTGTCCTAGTTTCACAGCTTGTTTTCCACTTGGCATGTTTGTTGTTTTGGTTCTCTCTCTCTTTTTTGTGACTTCTACCCCTTTGCAATTTTGAATGTCAATGTGATTTACATCTTTTAGTCTTGCAAAAGAAAATGATACTTTTTCGAAAAAGGTACAGGTCTGGCAAGAGGTGGTGGACTTATAGAAAACTAATAGTCATTTTGTCATCCCTTGTATTTATTTTTCATCCTTGATTTCTCATTCTTCATAATGGTACCGAGGTTATTGTATGCATCTGGAACTTACTTTGCAATTACTGGTCTAAAAAGTGCTTGCCTGGGGGTCTAAAAGTTAAACCACCACCACCGTCATGACCCACTTCCACCACTTTTCTCACCATTGCCATGACATTTCACAATTGGTCACCACCCTCTCTGATCACTCCCACCACCACCATCACCACTATTACTACCACCACCTTATCACTACTACTCGTCATCATCATTACTAGTAATTGCCAACACTACCACAAAACCACCTACCATCACCTTCATCAATGTCACTACCACTACAGCTACCCCCAGCACTTGCCATTATTACCACCACACAATCTATCATCACCATCACCAATGTCACCACCACACTACTACTGCTACCACCACCCCTCCATGATCACCATCACCACTCGCCACCACTATCAACCAACAACACTATTGTCGTAACAAATGTGTCAACGTTTGTGTCCATGCATTTGAGATATATTAGTAATTGTGACATAATAAGTGTTTTTAAGTTGACCATTCAAACTCATTTTTTGCAAAGTACATTTTATTCAAGTGTTTTGTTGTGAACCTTCAAACATTACTTATTAAATGAGTGTTTTTCTTATAATGTATTTTTAATAAATACTTATTTCAGAATAAATTTTGAATTTCATAAGTTGTTCCCAACGTCACCTTAAATAAAAACTTCAAAAAAACAAAAAATATAAATAAAAATATTTGAACAAAAACATTTATTCACAATCTTACTTTTTAGGTCTAGATTTAGGAAAAAAAATGCCCTCGGCTAGCTTGATGGTGTTTATATCCTTAAATTTTGCTATAATTCTATGACAACGACTAATCGTGTTCGTTTGAGTGTTAATCGAGTTGAATCTTTAAAGTTTTAATATATTCAAAGTTTAAGTTGACTATAACTTGTTTAACATCGGCTTGAGCTCGGTTGCAAATGTTGAACTCTTGTTCAGGTTTATCTGTAATAATCCAAAGGTTTGAAAATTGATAATGTTTTATGGATTTTTGAATAAGTATGCATTGAAATAATAGAGCTCGAACTATTCAATTGTTTAATAGCTTGGAGGAGATGCAAGTTAAAATGACATAAGTTGTTGAGGTGCTTACTTGTAATTTCACCTATAATAAGGCCAACATTATTGCTTTGAATGAGGTTGACTAAGATCTCTCTGTCACAATAATATTTTCAAAAAATAATAGTGGAAATTAAAAACAAGTACAATATGACAATTTATTTTGTCAAAAAATATAAGAGCGAATTTATTGGGTCATTAAGGACGCATGATATGCACTATTTGGAATCTTGGATAACAGATCTATAAGACTCCTTTCGTTCTTTCTTTTCTTTTTTATTTATTTTTGGTTTGACCTTGAATTATTCTCTTCAATTTATTTCGTCCCACTCTTTCAGTATCCTCTCCCTTCTGTCAATCCCTCTTTATACTTTTTATTTAATTTTTCCTCTTTCTTCTTTATTGCATCCCTCACATTCGCTCTCCTATATCTCTTTCGACCTACATTTTCCTTCAATTTTTCTATCCTTTTCCTTCGTCAATTTCTCTTCTATTTTTTATTTAAATTTCCCTCTCTCCTCTCTCTTCCATCCTACTGATTGTATCTTCTCTCTCTTCCATATCACTCCTTCAATCTAAACATTGTATTACTTATTTTAATATTTCTTATTATGACAGTTCATATTCAAATCAATGTAGAATGATGACAGTGAGATATTTTCACTATCCCAAGACAATAATAGTGTCCTGAAACAATAACAGTGGGGTATTTTCACTGTTTAACAACTGTGATAGTGGTACTGTTAACAATGAGATTTTTTCACTGTCTAGGACAGTGACTATAGCATTTTACTATTATGTCAAGGGTTTTGTTTTTGAGATATACTTTTGTAATGTTGGTTGAAGCATTGATAGGCATGTTTATGCTAAGCCTTTAGGTTTTTGTTGTTGTATATTGGTTGAGATTGAGATGTAGTTGAATGGATGAAATATGTAGTTACTTATGATTAAACAAGTTGTGTTAGTGTTACACAAGTCATGTTGAATTAGTGTTACAGGGGTCACATGGGTCGTGTTGACCCAGACACGATCTGTGTATTATTCGTGTCATACTAGTCGTGTAGAGTTATTCATGCTAGAAGTAGATTGTGTTTGGGTCTGATAATTTAACACGTCTAATTACCCAGGTTGTATTTGGGTTGAAGAATTTTTGACCTTAACCTACAAAAGACACGACCTAAACACACACGATACGACACGATTATTACCCCTAATTTGAATCATTCATTGGTTTGGTAGTTCTTCAATACAATAACGGGAAAGTGCAAAAATCCATACACCATGAAGTCAGCTCGTTCTTTGTTTGGAAATGTTGATCATATTCCTTAATCCAACTTTTGGAGAATAAGCCATATAAAAAGAAAAAAAGGCAAAAAATTAAATAACAAAGCATTAACAATAAATCTTGATAATAACAAATTATTCTTTTAAAGTTAGAATTATAAATAAATAAATATGGGTAAAAGTCACCTAAAGTAAAAAAAAAAAAAATTGGGTAAAAGTCGGCCAAAATAAATTTTTGAGTGAAAAGTCACAAAAAGTAAAATTCATTGGGTGAAAGTAACATAAGTAAATTATTCGAGGTTAAATTCACTTAATGTAAAAGTGACTTTAAGTAGAACTCCTAAGGTAAAAATAACCTAATGTAAAAAATAACTTTAGAAAAAAGTCACCTAAATGAAAATTATTATTATTATTTTATTCACAATTATAAGTCTCTAGATAAAGTTATCTTGATCAAAATTTCGTCAACTTAAATGACACAAGTGGTATCTAAGATAACCAAGAAACCCCGCCTTGATCAAAATAATCAAGAAACCGCGTTTTGACCAAAATAATCAAGAATTCAGTTGTTGCCAATAAAAAGAAAATTGATTGAATAAGCAAAAAAACAAAGAAAGAAAAGAAAGTAAACTATTAAAATTGGAAGGCTGTGCACAAAAGTCATACCTATGGTTAGATTGAATTGAATAATATTTAGTTACTTTATCTTGATATACTTGAGAATCAAAAGGTCTAACAAGATTATCTAAAAAAAGTCAACTAAATCCCTCCTTTAAAAAATTTATAGTCAAAGAATTGGAGATGACTATAAAAAAAAGGTAACATTGCACAAATCAACGTTTAGAAGAAACGCAATGCTAATAGGTGGAACATCTAGTTCTAACAAATCTAGCTAACTCCAAGGTTGGGTAAATGATTTTTGCACAATTCCTGCTGTTTGTCGGTTTTTGTACAATTCGTTAAAAGAACAATTTTGAAAAATTGCTAAAAATTGAATTATTTTGAAAAAACTTGCTAAAAATTAAATTATGAAAAGAAAATACATATTAAAAAAAAAAGGAAAAGTTAATACTTGAACAATAAAGAATCTTGGAGCCTCGTTGGATCCAGCAATACATTTTCAATATATATATTTTTTTTGTAGTCTTTTTTTTTTTTTTTTTCATGTTCAATTATTTGTCTATTATTCAATTTTAATCGTTTTAAATGAAAATTTCACACTCAATTTTATTAAAATAAATCACATTTTTATATTTTTATGTGATCGAGAGTGTAATTTGACATCAAATTCGTCCCATTAGTAAAGAAAGTCAAAGATGAATGTTTTTTTTTTTTGTTTTGATTTACACCTGATCACTTACTCTAACATAGTAAGGATCAAGTGAAAACTTATAGATAAATCAAAGATGAATGTTGCTGGGAGCAATATTCAAGCCAACGGTGTCGTAAAGAGCTAAGTTCCAGAAAAAGGGTTTTGTCAAAGAAAGTAGCACTTGATGATTCTTGGACCTTAACACGTTCAAAGGCAGAACCAAAACTTATTCTGTTGAGGTGTATGGACCATCTTGTTTTAGACGGATTGAGAATCCATATAGATAAAGACACATGTGAGAATTTCATGCTGATTTTGAATAGGAAACAATGAGTACAAAAAAATTAATTAAATAAAATCAAACTCCATTTTAAATCAAAATATAAATTGAGACTCGTTTAATTTTTTTATACCTAATTGTATATTCAAACAAGTCTTGAGCAAACATTTATATGAATTAAAAATTTAATAAAATAATGTTTATATTGTATGAGAAAAAAAGTAATGTTTATATTGTATCTCGAATCGAAGGTATCGAAAAGATGATATAAGATTTTGAGATAAACGAACAAGAATGTAACTCCTTCCAGTAAAACGAACAAATTATCAGAGATTGAGGTTGATCGGCTGAAAGCACTCCAATGCTTAAATCAGTAAGACATCTGGAAATAAGCAAGCAATATTGCAGGAGAAGAAGCGCGTATCTTAGGAGGCTAAGAGCTGTTTAATATTACTACTTAAGATTTAAAATTGAATACTTTAAGCACTTAATGAATTAAATTCATTTGATACTTTAAAACTCATATCACTTAATATTTTAAATACTTCTTAAAAATAAATTAAAATTTTAAGTAGCAAATCACCTACTTATCACTAAATACTGAAAATGTTAGTCAATAAGAATTTTATCAATTCCTCATAATGGACAAATATACCTTTAATGCATTTTATATTCTTAACTTTTCAATACCCACCATCTGCCACCACCATTATACCACCACCACCACCACCATAGTGCTGGTTGTAATAGGAATAAGATAGTTGCAGAGAAATGGTTAAAAAAAAGGGACAAAACTAGAATAATAAAATAATTTTCAAAGTTCAACTCTTTGTATTTGTCAAACAGTTTAGTTCAATTTAATCCTTAAATTTTTGTTGATACCAAACGGTTTGCGAATTAAAAAATTCAACATTCAACACTTAAAATTCAACATTATGTTTTTAGTATTATCAAACACCACCTTAGACTTAAGCTTTTTTCGATATTTATAGTGACTAGTTTTTGCATACGTGCAACGCACGTAAAGTATTTTAACTTATAATTTGTGTTTTTGTTATTGTTTTTTGCAATATTATGTTATAGGTCTTTCCTTGCATAGTCATGTCAAATATCAAGAATATTTTATATTTTGTTTTGCTATAATTGTTTAATTTTTTAATTAAGATGATAAATAGATATCACAAAATTTTTCAAGCATAATTACTAAATTGTGACATTATTAATCATTTCGTTCGAAAGTTTAAACTATATTTTAACAAGCAAATACATGAGTAACTGAAGAACAAAAAGGTGGATTTATGTCTTCCATATAGAATATCCAAACCACCATTTTTGGTCAAGTGAAGAAAAAAGAAGAATATGCAACCCCACGTACATTAAAGAAATTCTTATCAAACCCCATGTACATTAATGAAATTATTATCTTGATTCACTCTCCTAGTTCAATGCTCACACCAACACCAAATGACAATTTACTTAGAATTGAAATTGAAATTTATTTCTGAATTTTTTTTGTCTATCTATCCATCAAAATAAATAAATAAATCTTAAAGGCAGAAAAACCAACAAATATCCTAAATGAACTCGTAAAAATTAGAAAATTGAAGAATAACTTGAATCTATAATATAAAAATGAAAAATTAAGATTCAGCAGAGTAACTTTTGTCATCGGTTTTAAAGGACACACTAAGTTTAATCTAAGAGCAATTCTACTTGGGCCTAATTTATTAACTTAATTTATTGACCTAATCATTCATAACCGTTAGATCAGTGAATCCTACTATTAGGTAAGACCCACTACCAATCTAATAATTGTGATGGATTAGGTCTGTGAATTTTGTCAATAAATTAAGTTCAAATAGTATTATTGTTAATCTAATTAGCATTGGATGTATCGTTAGGTGGTCAACAATAAACAACAAAAAACATCTTAAATAAATCCACAACTATGATAATAATTCACAGTTATTTGAGTTTTGAATCAAAAATTACAAACTAAGATTTGGAAGAGTCATTGTAGTCCTAAATATAAATGTGCCTAGT
Organism: Ilex paraguariensis; assembly: GCA_963454935.2. Taxonomy (NCBI): domain Eukaryota; kingdom Viridiplantae; phylum Streptophyta; class Magnoliopsida; order Aquifoliales; family Aquifoliaceae; genus Ilex; species Ilex paraguariensis. Next base: position 1,531,012 of record CAUOFW020001280.1, on the reverse strand, counting down.
GCAATGAAAAAAATGTTCAGACAACCTTAATTTTAAATGAAAAGCTCTTGAAACGAAATAAGTAGTAAAATCGTACCAAATTCAACAATAGAAAACAAATGCTATGAAAAATGCAAATTATTTTTATAATCTAAAAAAAGCACCACAATAAAAAGTAGAAATAAAAGCAAGATTTCTCATAAAAACTTAAACCCTATTTGAATAATCCAAGTCCCAAAAATTTGTGGCCAAGACCCATAGAATTTCCAACCAATCCAAGCCTGAAACTACTTAAACCAAGTTAGAACTCTTTGCAGCAAAAATTTACTCAAAGTCATAATTAAATTATTTTATATCAAGCAATTGGTAAATGGACATGGATTATTTTGTTAAAGAATTTTTGGCCCTATAAAAAGTGGAATTTGTGCTTGTGGAAATTATTAAGTAATTGGAAATGTCAGAATCCACCCGCAGTTCCTAAACCTGTAGATCACTACGAGGAAGAGATTCGAAGAAAGCAACCTGCATTTTTGTGCGCGGTGATTTTTGTACAATAAGTAAATGGACAGATCTATCCCCTGATGAACTCGAGATTTACCCGGGAAGTCGACGATCTTGTGGCAAACGGAGGTGAGAAATGGTATAAGGAGTGATAATGAATTACTTTTTCAGCAGTCCACGCAATTTTGGCGTGTCGAGGTAGATTCAACCACTCGAAAAGAAATGTTAGAAGGGCGTCAGAGTGTTTTTCGGCGTGACCCCTCCAATGACCAAGTCTGTATATGAGAGAGGGGAAGAAAAATCATTGTTCTATTGTCTGGATTTGGTTTGTGTACCCTTGTTTTCAATTTATGAGAGCCATTTATACTTTTATGGAGGTAATCATTGCGGATAGGTGGACACCTTGAGGAGGAAGTCCCATTAGCCCATTTAGAAGGCATCAGGCAATGGTACTCAGTCCTTGGGCAGAACGCCTTCTATTTTGCGTGGGAGAACTACAAACATTAAATGCTCGGGCTCCCGAGTATTTGATGTTCTTCGTTTGAGAATCTCCAAGCAAATAAACACGTTCTATGCTTATGAGGGATCATTAAATGATTTCCTGTGATAGCTGTGCACGGGCAAAGGCATCTTCATCTATTGGCCCCCAATTCTATGCTCTGTGCCTCGTGTCTCACTATATTTGGTCACTGGTCTTGTCCTTTCTATCATTATGACTTCTTTGGAAAGGTAAGCCAATGATTATTGGCCAATTCTAACTTCAAGTAACGATAGTCATCAATTAGCCACCCATGTCTTGAGGTCTTGGAGCTGAGATGATGTATTTGAAAATGGACCTTGGGGGAGCTAGTCACGTCGATGACATGTGTCACATTCTAAACACTCTGAGGGACTAACTCGAGGACACTGTTATGCCCTTAGGACCGAGGACACGTTCCACTCGCAGATGGGGCCAAGGGACCTTAATGCTGAGGATACATATCATCATCTAAACATTTCGAGGGATCTCGGTGCCGAGAACACGTGTCTCAATCTAAGCACTCTGAGGGGATGAACGCCGAGGACGTGTGTCATTCCTTGTTGATTCTCAAAAATGTCCCATCAATTTCTTTCTTGATTTTAGTATGGTAGCTTCCCTTCCTTCATTCTCTGTTAGTTTAGTAAGTCCTCAAATCTTTCTTATATTCTCTCTTTCCTAACCTATCGTGAAGTAAGATGAAGTCCTCTTTAATGAAGTTCACACTAAGTCACCATCAACGGTTGAAAATCTCTGTGAGGAGTGATGAGTGACGAGATTTTTTTTTAAATTTCAACAACTTGAAAATCTTTGAAACGTTACAAACTACTCACTAGTCGTTTAATTGCAACTGTTTTTGATGATGCACAATATAGGTTAAGCACAATCAAATCAGTCGAGTGTGACGTAAGGTAAATAATGGAGAAATTAATAACAGAGACAAAGATTGAGTGGTTGGGTCTGGGTGACCTAACCATTGAAGACGATAATGGTGGCCGGAGGACTTTATTAATGAGAGAGTACAAGGTAGTAACGGAGAAAGAAAGCAAGAGTACACTCAAGGTGTAGTGTGTCTCCCTTGTGTAATAAGTCTATAATTTATAGGCATAGAGCCCTAGCCATGGCGGTGACGTAAAGCTCAAGTTATTAGTCTTTCGGAGATGATAGCTATAATTGAGGATAGATACTATCCTGAAGTAATGGCTATCTCGATGATCGGCTATCCCACGTGTGTTGACCCTTCTTCTTGGACTTATGAGATTTGAACTAGACCCAAGCCATGAACTAGGCTTGGCCTTTTTGATGATTTTGGGCTTAACCCATGATTTGGGCCCGGGCCCAGGCCCAGTTGGATCTGCGCTTGTCAATTTTGGTAATGAATTTCCTTGCCTTAAGCTTCCAAGAATTAAAACCAATACTTTCTTCCTCGGTGCAAATTGTATCACTAATGAAACAATAAACAAAGTAAAGAACAAATGAATTAGACATGGACCCTTCTTAGACTCTTGAGATTTGGATTGGACCCAAGCCATGAACTAGGCCTGGTCTTTTTGATGATTTTGGGCCCAGGCCCGGTTGGATCTGCATTCGTCAATTTTGGTAATGAATTTCCTTGCCTTGAGCTTCCAAGAATTAAAACCAAAACTTTTTTCCTCGGCCCCAATTGTATCACTAATGAAACAATAAACAAAGTAAAGAATAAATGAATTGTACATAATGGTTTGAGCTTTCTCATGGCTTGACATATACATCATGAAAAAAGTTACTAAAGTAAAATTGAAGAAAGTTCCAAAAAAAGAAAATTTTAAATGAAGCAAGCCGACCAAGTGGGACTGATCTAGTACCTTCTACTTCTCTTTGGGCAGTAGCATCACCCTTTTTCTGATGTACCATTGAGCACCCAAAGTATGGACTACCCAAAAATGGTGACCTAAATTAGTAAGAGAGAGACAGATGGATTTCCTGAGAAGCCAATTAGAAAAAAGGAAAGACCGGCGAAGTGGGGAGTTGAAAAGTTTAGCAACTTTCTAGGTTGCATTATAGTTATTCTTTGTTAATAACAACAATCCAACAGTCCACCTAACCCCCACAATTACTAATTATATTAATATTGCTATTATGAGTGCAAAATTGGATAGTCTGGGTATTGCTTGTTTTATTAAGGTTACTGTAGTCAATCACATTTTTTTTCACTTTTGTTGACATTTTAAAATAGTATAGATTTGTACCTTTTTAGAGTGATTTGTATATTATCATTTGTACCTTAGAAAATTGTGTTGACTCCTGAGATGATAAGCATGAGGGGCATCCATTCTTCTGCTTTTCCTTCATCGTTGGGTGTTGTTGAGATTGTTTGTGCTTCCCATATATTTTCTGCATGGCTTCTCCCTGTTGAGCTCATCATCCATTTTGGCATACTTCTCGACCCTGGGCATTAACTCCTCTATGTCGACAGTTGGGTCGTGTCAAAGACTAGAACAACTAGTTATCTTTTGGTAACCCAATCTTAAATGACACAACTGCAATCTTTGGATTGCAGCTTTCTTTTTCGTTCATTGTCTCCTAATAACAATGGACATACTCTCATATAGGGATGACAATGGACGTGGAAAAATGGATATTCGTCCAAACCCGTCCCGTTTGGATGGGGGATGAACCATATGTAAGCGTGTCAAAATCTAACACGATACGATTAACCAACACAAATCGACACAGATTAAACAGGTTTGAGTGAGACCTTAACGGGTTCGGATGATAAACTGGTTTGACTCGTTAAACATGTTTAATAAATGGGTCATGTTCGAGTGAGACCTATCAACCCATTTATAACCTGTTTATCCGTTTAAATAAAATTAATATAATAATAAAATAATTATTTAAAAAAAATTAGCCATAATTTTTTTTAGTGACAGACACATAGAAAATATATAAAGATATATTTCCCTAATTCCAAAGTCCAAACCCTAATTCTTTCTAGTTTCTACACTAAAGCCTTCAACTTGCGCCTCCAACTCTTCTGCTCCTCTCTCTCTCTCTCTTGCTCGACAGCAACTTAGTGAGCAATTGGTGTCTTGGGCCAGGTAGACAACAAAGACTTTGACCACAGACATCGAAGGGGTAAGTTTTTTTTTTTCAATTTCTGTTGAATCTTTTCTCTCCATATTTCAAATTTCTAGAGTATCTGCGAGTTTCTTTGCTTCTCTTCCTTCTACATGTGAGTGTATATATTCTATGGACTGCTTGGAAGCAATTACAGTGTAGAACTTTCAAGAGCTGCTAATGATTTTCAGTGATTTAGTTTTGGATCTAATCTTATATTCTTCCACAGTCCATTTTTGGCTGAAAATTGCAAGGCTCACAGGTCACAAGACCCAGACCCACCTTTTTTTTTTCAGTTCTTTCTAGTGTTTTGGGCACTTCTATATTCCTACAGATTTTATTTGCTTGGATTAGATCTTCATTGGTAACTTCTATGTCTTTTGTTCTATTTTATTTGTGTTTTTTTATCTCCTTTTTGTCATTGGGAAACCTCAAATTGATGGATATCATACTTCACAGGGAGCTACCATGGCTCTAATTTATCATTTTGTTAGCTGAGTGGTCTGAATTTGCAAATATGCAATAGATTGTGGCCAATGGGTAATGAAATCTGTGATTTAGAATGCTGCCAATTTTGACATACTTGCAGTTATACATTAAGCAAACATTTTGGGCCTTTCTGATGAATAATTGCTATTGTGAACATAGAATCTCAAACTTCAATATTCTGAATCATGCATTTTAAATGTCTTAGGTTTTGGACTTCTCGTTACTTCTGAAGTTATCATTAATAGTTGAACTGTATATCTATTTCTTTTGAGCATCAGCTCTATGGAAATTTTGGCATGTGTTTGAGTTGCAAAATTTATTACTGAATCCTGACAACATTTATTTACTGTTAATGATTTTGTCAAATTTTCATTATTTTTTTAACTCTATTTTTTTTCCTTAAATAGATGGATTCTTCCGAACACAATATTATAGTTTCTGATGAAGAAGATGAGGTCGGACATGAATCTAAGGTAGATACAACTCCAACAACACAGATATCAATTGATGCAACTATAGAAAAAGGTAAATCTAATCGTAAGTGACAAAAAACTTCAATAGTATGAAAATACTTTACAAAATTAAATGAAAACTATCTGCATGTAATAGTTGTGGTATCAAATATATATGCGAGTCTAGTCATGGAACAGGTAACATGCATACTCACATGGAAAAATGTGTGAAAAAAGACACTGGGGATATTGGACAAGTACTTCTAAGTCAAGGTCAAAGATCTATGCTAATGCGATCCACAAAATTTGTTCCTGAAAAGTTTCGTGAGTTAGCGGTTGAGGCAATACTTAAGCATGATTTACCATTTCGATTTGTCCAATATGAGGGTATTAGAGCAATGTTCAAGTATGCTTATGATAATATCAAGATGCCTTCTAGGAATTCTGCAAAGTCAGATGTGTTAAAAATGTATAAGAGAGAGAAGGATAAACTTAAAATTATGTTGGGTTCCCTTCTTAGAAGAATTTGTTTGACATTTGATTTGTGGACTTCTATATCGACTGATGGATATGATTCTCTCACAGTCCATTATGTTGATCTAGATTGGAAGTTGCAGAATTTTTTTTTAAACTTTTGTCTCATGCCCCTTCCTCACATTGGTATTTCCTTGTCTGAGAAAATTTATACGTTTTGACTGATTGAGAAATTGAAAGGAAATTATGTTGTTTGACTTTGGATAATGCTTCTAGTAATGATTGTTTTGTTGAGTTGTTCAAGAGTCAACTTAACCTTAAAAATGCTCTCTTGAGGGATGGTGAGTTCTTCCATGTTTGGTGTTGTGCACATATTCTTAATTTGATAGTCCAAAATAAACTTAAAGAAATTGATGAATCAGTGATAAAAATTCGAGAAAGCATCAAGTATTGGTCAAAGTATAGTGTGATTTTTTCAATTGCTAACATCTTAGATTCTTGGTACAAAATTTAGTTTGTAGATTGGACTTATTCAATACTTTATGGTGGTGATTCCTATGAGTTCAAGTGTGGTCAAGATACTTTATTTGTCCTCTTTGAATTGTACTCTGCTAACCTGACATATTTTGTTCTAAGTACTTCAAATAGTGAGAAACAAGTTAGTGAGACTCATGGTCTTGATGATTCTGAAAGCCTTTTTCAGGTAAAATATAATTTAGTTTGTTTGAGTTGAATGTGATGAAGGTAGTTTATTTTATATTCGTGATGATTTGTACAAAAATGTAGGATTTTGAAAAATGTGAAGAAAAAAATTCTTTTGTTTCTCGAGTGACTGAGTTGTAGTTGTATTTTAATGAAAAAAGGCTTGATCAAAAGAAGGACTTGGATATTCTAACCTTTGGGAAAGAAGAGTAGTTTCGACATCTTATACTGTCTCGGTTGGCTTGTGATGTGATGAAAATTCCTATTTCTACAGTTGCATCTAAATCTGTATTTAGTACAAGTGGCAGAGTTTTGAATAAGTATCGAAGTTCACTTTTGCCAGAAACTGTCCAAGCTTTGATTTGTACTAGAGATTGGATTCATGGGAAGAGCAGTAAATTTGATTCCATCTTTAATAGGACTATTTTTCTAATTATCCTAATTCATGTGATCATTGATTCATTTATGTTTTGTTGTGCTTAGTTGTAGATGATTCTAGTGATGATTCAGAATGAGAAATAGATGATGATGTTTTCAATCAAAATATGAAGTTTAAAAAAGCTAAATCCGTTCAACGTTCTAATTCTATATCTATCCTTGATCAAGACTAAAGAGAGATATTGAAATATGTAGCTAGTAATGTCAAGTTCTTGTTACTTAGCTAATTATGAGTCTATTTAATTATTAATGTTATATAATATTTTATTTTATTTTGTGTTGGGCACGAGAATTTGGTTGTTGAATCTACTCATTGTCGTGGAGGTGGAGATTTGATCTCTTTCACGGAATTTTGTGGATCATGGAATTTGGTGGTTTGTAATATGATTGTTCTCTTTTCACGAAATTTTGTGAATCATGGAATTTGGTGATTTGTAATTTGGTGGTGAATCATGAAATTTGGAGATTTGATCTCTTTCACCCGTTTGAGATTGTGGTTTGTAATATGATTGTTCTTTGGTGTAATTTTGTTATTTCGGATTGTATTTATGATTTGTAATATGGTTGTTGGTGGGATTTGGATATTTTGGATTGTAGTTTATACTTTGTAATATGGTGTAATATTTCTAAATATCACATTTTTTTGTATTAGTTTGTTAGTTTTATAAGGTTATATAGCATTTTTAAATAAATAGATAAATGGGTCAAATAGGTGGTTTACCATGTTAACCCCAACACGATTCGTTTAAAATTATACGTGTTAAATGAGTCGTGTCGTGTTACCCGTTTATTAAACGGTTTATGTTTAAATTTTTTACTCGTTTATTAACCGTGTTGTGTACGGGTTTATATGTTTTTTATTCGACTTCTGGGGAAGTCTCTGGGTTGTTTAAACTTGTCCCTGGGCTATCTTCTGTACATTTTTTGATGGCCTTTGAGTTTCGCTCATTAGTCTTCCTTATTTCTTCCTGGTCCCTCTTGCATTTCATGGCGATTAAGGAAGGAGATGACTGATTATTTCTGATGATTCCTTTCCTGCACAAGAGTTGTTTTAAGGAGATGGGTTGGCGTTTCATTTGCTCTGTTCTCTGCATCTGGAGTCAATCAGAGGGGATGTTTCTGCTTGATAATAGGAGCAATGCATTTATTAGGCAGTATCTGGAATGCTGTTTTGTCTTCCGAAACAATTTTTGCTTTTGTATCCAGTGGCTCTTAGATTAGGCTGTCTACGATTTTGCGGCTCTCCACCTGGACTATGGAGTTGTTTTGTTTTCAACCGAAGTTTTACAGCCCAATGATTGTTGTGAAACCTCTTTGCTGGGGTTTCATGATGACAGATGTCCTAACCGAGCAGGAGTTGTGCATAGGGTCATTGTACAAATTTATGAAATTTACTTTTTTGCCCTTATTTCAATTTTTTGTCCTTCTTGTTCTTGTTATACAGTTACTATTTTATCTCAAAACAGTTTTTGTATTTGCTTCTTGTAATTTTGGTGGTCAATAAATAAAATTTTCTTTTTTTTAAAAAAAATATATATTTTTCACCCGTCACCCGTTTAACCCGACACATAACCTTTTAACCCGACACGTTTGACACATTTTAACCATACGTATTGGATGATGGACGTATATGGGGATACCCATATAAATTCCCGCCCCGCCCTGCCCCGCTTATATATATATATATATATAAAGCCCTAACTTACTCCTTATCAGCCTCTGCCTCCACAACCCTCCACTGAACGTTTCTCTCTTTCCATCATCTCTCACTCCATCGTCTATCTCAGCCTCTCTCCACTCTGTCTCTCTCTTTCCATCATTATTGATTGCAGGCCCTTCAACGACCAGGTAAGTTTCTCTCTCTCTGTTATTTCTTTGCATTGTTAGGGCTATTAGAACACCCTTACCAACTCCAACTGTAAATCACTTCTCTTAACTGGATAGCTAGGGTTTAGATTAGATTAATGCCCCTTAATTTTTCTATCTCTTGGAGAAAGGGCTTGTTTCAGAATAATTGATGCTGGAAAGAACTTGTTAGAATAATTGTTAAATATAGGTAATATAGTGTCCTGATGATGTGATGTTCAGAATAATTGATGCTTGTGGTGTATGTTGCTTCTTCACTAGATGCTTATGTTTTTTGATACCTGAATGAATTCTTGTGTTCATGATCTGCACCTTGCTCATCGAGCTTAATGAAACTAGCTACTTGCATGACCATCTTAAAAGTTGTCCAGGAAAGAAATATAAAAATTGAATCAATGTTTATTGGTATCAAACCAATCAAAGAAGGATACGGAAAAAAACTATGGAGAACTGATGATTTGTTCAAGAGGCGGGGAGGGGGGATCTTGCTAATATGATTATATTGTATGAATATCCTCTTAGTAAGGTTGAGCTTCATAGGTTTCAAAAATATTGTCACACTCTTCAACCCATGTTCAAAATGATATCTTGGAACACTCTTAGAAATAATTTCCTTTAAATATACAAAACTGAAAAAAAGAAGACAATGAAGTTGTTGAAAAAAATAAAAAGTAGAGTTGCTATCACTATGGACATGTAGTCCTCAAGCAATCAAAGAAAGGAATAAATGACAATCACCACATACTTTATTGAAAATTCTTGGATGTTGCAAAGTCAAATTATACGGTACTAATGATCTTTCACCACACACTTTAAATATCAAATGATCTTTCTTTTGTATTTGTATTATCTTTAAATTTTTATATGTGTTTTATCCACATACCAAAAAAGTGATTGTGGAGTATTTGATGGATTACTTTTTCGATTGGAACCTTGATAAAAAGTTGATAACTTTGACTGCGGATAATTCTACCACTAATGATGCAATTGTGACTATTTTGTTGGATAAACTTTCATTTGGTTCACTAATATTGCATGGTCGGTTGTTCCATATGCGTTGTTGTGCACATATTCTTAACTTAATTGTCTAAGATGGTTTGAATGTGATTGGAAATGATATTGAAAGAATTCATGATAGTGTTGCTTATTGAATAGCATCTCCCAAGAGAGTACAAAAATTTGAAGAGGCAACTAATCAGATACATATTCCAAATAACATGAAGCATGCTCTTGATGTTAAGACTCGATCGAACTCTACTTTTCTCATGCTTCAAACTAGTTTGATTTATAGAGATGTGTTTGCTCACTTGAAATATCAAGATTCTCATTACAAGATTTGTCCAACTGAAAATGGTTGGGAGGTGGCAAGAGAGATTCGTGAAAAATTGGAATTGTTTCATAGTGCAACAAAATTGTTTTGAGGTACAAAGTATCTTACTGCCAATGTATACTTTTCAACTATTTGTGGGATAAGGGTAAAAATATCTAAGTGGCTTCGAAGTCCCAAAGACGTGATAAAAAATATGACCTTGAATATGTTGAAAAAGTTTAACAAATATTGGAGTGTGATTCATGGTGTTATGAGAATAACCACTGTTTTAGATCCACGATATAAGTTAGGAATTTTTGAGTATTACTATGAGAAAATGTATGGAGGTATGGAAACTTTAAATGAAGTGATGAGGATTAAAGATTTTTGCTTAGAATTAGTAGGCAAATATGAAGCGAGGCAAGGAAGTGATTAGAAACCATAGCCTTCTCCTCCCCCTCTTTAATCAGATATTGGTTCCAAATGCCCATTAATTAATGATCTCTCTAATTTTGATAAGTTTATACAAACAAGAGACATAACAAAAACACGTGGGAGATTTGAGTTGGATCGTTACTTAGAAGATGATATGATTCCAAGAACTTTAGATTTTGATAAACTATATTTTTGGAAGACATGTATCCCCTACTTCAAATGATTGCAAAAGATCTTTTTGCTATTTCTGTTTCTACCGTTGCCTCGAAATCTGTTTTTAGCACAAGTGGGAAGGTGGTCAGTCCACATCACAATAGATTTCTTCCAACTACAGTAGAGGCTTTAATGTGCTCTCAAAGTTGGTTATGAGCTTGCGGGGGGGGGGGGGGGGTAAAGTATGACTAATGCATTATTTTTTTTTTGTTAGGTTCATCTATTTCAATGGGCCTGAAGAGCTACACATTATTGGAGGATCTTGATATTGAAGATGAGGTATATCACTTTAGTTTAAAATTTCTCTTTGGAAGAATCTATTTTTTTTCTTTTAATGATATAGAAAAATGATGTTGAAAAAGTAGATTCTACCACTACCGATGGTGTTAAGAGATGATTGAATTGGTAATTTTTCAATTTCAACCAGTCAATTTTATTAGTAAATACAAAATATTTTTTATGCAATTATTATAGTTTTTTATGTTTTTTTATTAAATTATAGGTGTGAAGCTATATGACATAAAAGTTTATCCATTACAAATATTCAAGTAGTATTTTGGACATTTGTTATTTGTGTTATGTTGGAATATGTTATGCTACATTATGTTGTATTAGATTATTTACAATGTTGTTGGATTATTTAAAATGTTGAATTTATTTAGAATTTTGGATTATGTTGGCTTGAGCTTGGGCTTGGGCTTGGGTGGGTACAGGGGACGGGGGAGAAGGCAGGAGATAGGGCAGGGGCGGGGATTAGAAATTTACCAGCAGACGAGGATGGAGATGAAAACTATACCCGTTAACGAGGGTGGATTAGGGATAGACAGATTTTTTTTAAGTGAGTACAGGAATGGAGACAACTCCCCTTGCCCCTGTTTTGGTCCATTGACATCCCTACTCCCATAGGGTTTCATCATTTTTTTTTCAAAGAGAGTAACGCTTCAATATCCTTGGAGTGGCTGCTATTGGTGATGAATCGAGCTGTGAATTGTTATGTCAACTATACCCAATTATCGATTGAGTTCCTCGGAAGGCTATTATGCCACTTCATGGCCGATTCCCCTAAACTGCTAGGAAATATTGTGCACATTAGTGCCTCATTCTTCTTGTGGACCGCCATAAATTGCCTGTAGTGGTAGATATGTGTGGTTGGATTTGTCTTGCAATTGTAGAGTTAGAAGCCCAGTATTACAAACTCTCTAGGGATACTTTCCTTCTTTATCTATTTTGCAAAGGAAGATCCCTCCAACCCTTTATTTGGATCGAAGGTTAACTAGGCGGAGTCACTCTTATGCTTAAGTCAATAAAGATTCTGAGAATAAACAAACAATATTACAAAATAAGAAGTGTGTACCTTATACTTTAGGTTTTTTTTGGTATTTTTAGTGGTCTATACCCTCTCTTAGAGTTTCAATCAGTGGCTATACTAGGTGGCACACCTATCTTTTAGCCAAATCTTCCTTAATTCATGTATAAATTCTTCCTTTCTTGCTCACCGATTCTTTAGGTCACATGTTTATAATGTGCTTTCATGATTTAGGCAATTTTTTTATTGACTGCCTAACATCATTTCTATATTTTTAGGATGGCCTAGCCATCTTTCCATTTAGTCTTATCATTCGACACCTAGGCCTTATCCATAAACCATGTTGGGTTTCTAGGAATAGTCTTGTTATCTACTGTTGTTCGGCCAAGGGTTGATCTTCAGAGGATAGAGCCAAACTTTATTTAGCCTCGAAGGGGCACAACTTGGGTGGGCCAACCCGAGCCCAATCCAAAAAAAAAATAGGGCTTGGGTTAAAATTTCTAATATTTGAATTGGGCCTAGGCAAAAAAACTCTAACCCGAATTGAATTTGAGCAAGTCTCAAGTTGAGGTCTCGGGCTGTTGGGTTTAACTCGAATATTAAAATTGGGTTGAACCCGATTATTAAATTGGGTTGAATCCAAATATGCATAAATATATAAATATATTTAACTAGGGTTAGTATTTATCTTTACTCTTTAGAGTTTAAACTTTCATTTCACTTCAAGTCTTCACTCCTGCACCTCCATCACTCTCAGATCCCTTTCTCACTCATCACCCCTCCCTTTCTCAATCATCACTTGTCTGAGTCATCTCAAACTCTTAGTCTCCCTCTCTCACTCGTCACTCCTCTTCCTCCTCTCACTCCCTCTCTTTTCATTAGCGTCTCGCGCTTGAAAAAATTAGATCTACATTTGTAAAAAATTAAATCTACACTTCAAAAAATCAATCCAAATAAAGTAACCCAAGACCAACCCAATTTTTAACCCAAAATTAGCTCGAATTAAGTAACTCAAATTCAACCTGAGCCCGCCCGAATTAAACTCAGACAGTACTCGAGTTGATTATCCCGGGTTGAGGTAGGGTTAGGGTTATGATTGAAGATTATATACCTAAGTTTGGACTAGAGTTGACCTCTCAACCCACCGAACTCGTCCGAGTTGCACCCCTAAGTCTCGTAAGACTTTTTTTCGAGATCGCTTCATCAGGCTCTACTCGACATATATTTCCATGCTCAGGAATGTTTTCTACTGCGCAGATCATTTTCAACTGAGTCACTTTATGCTCGGGTTTTAGTCCAATTTGCTCAGTTGGGCAAGAAGTCTGTTCAGCCTGGCACTAAACTTACTTGACTCTTCTTGCTCGGTTATAGTCGAACGAAAACCTTTTTATACTAATCTACTTATCACATCATAGTTCAGAGATTCTAAACCCCTTCATATATAAAAAAAAAATTGGTAGCTCAAATCTAATTAAATAAGTTGCAAAAATTAAGTTGGATTGAACCTAAATTCTATAAGACCAAATAATACAAATCCATCAACAAAGGCCATAATTTTATTTTTTTTAAATATGGATGTCTATGGGCCCGACCTAGTTTAGAAATGCAGAATACACCCAGCTCAAATATACAAGTCAAGCCCACCACAAGATCAAGAATTAGCCTTGCCATCTTGAGAGACTCAGTCTACAACTGTCACATGAGGAGATCTCCGTGGGAGGCAATCATTGGGTGCATGATGCCACCTTCACGGAAACTGTCTTGCTTGTTTACGAGAATGGTGTCACCTCCACAGAACTGTCACATCTATTACGAGAATGACACCTCAATCTGTTAGAAAACGTCTACAAATTATAAGTCTCACTTACACAAGGGGCAACACTCACACCCAAGAACTCTACACTTCTTAAGCAATAAAACACTCAAGCTATCATATCCCTTAATAGTGGAATAGGTCACCTTGATCAAACCACTTTATTTGTATTTGCTTGTGCTGAGTCTGCTTCTTAATTACTATATTAAGTACTTAACATGTGGTGCATAAACATATTTTGTGCATCATCCGTTGCTCCACTTATCAAAGCCCATATAATGGTATTCAAATAAAATATCATCATGTGGATAATTACTCCCAACTCAAAAATAGGAGGCCAAGGAAGTAGAAAAGGAATACAAAAGAAGAAGGGAAGATCAAAGAACCTCTGTTTGAGTTCAACTCCACCCGAAGTCTTGTAAATAAGTCTCGAAGAAAAATACTTTTCAAGGTTTTCTTTGAGTAGTCTTTTAAATTGTCTTTAAGTTGGTTATTTTAAAGAACGATGAGAAGATTTATTAAAGTTATTGTTAAATCAAGTTCAAGAATTACGCCGACACGACTCACCTTCACCAAATCCACCCACAATTAAAAAATTATACACGTTGGAACATGCACAAAATTTCTTGTAATCAAAGTCAACGACATCAACAATTATAATTGACAATCTTTTATAGAATTTTGCACATAAAATTTGTCGTTGCACACGCATACACTTGTTGGTTAGAAATAGTAAGGTCTAGCCGAGCCGAGTTCGAATCGAGCCGGGCCGACCGAGTCAAGCAAAACTTCAAGTACTAACCGCCCCTAATTCTCACTAACAGCAATAGTCGCCTTCGCTTCCCATGCTTACGTTCTTCACAGTTCATCGGCGCTGACCTCCAAACCAATTTTCTCTCTCTAAAGAAACAGTCTTCCTCTCGCTACAACCACATCTATATATGTATCCGCATATACATATTATAGGTTCACTCTATCGATTGAATCAAAGCCAAGATGGCATTGAATTCCTAATACTCAAACAAACCCTTGGCCTTCGTCGCCATTTGAGTAAGTATTTTAGCTTTCCCTCTGATGATTCAAGTCGGTTTCGTTTCGTTGACCATGGTTTCATCTGCTGTTTTGTGTTCTTGAGACAATTTTAAGTGATTGTTCTGGATAATTATGGATGCACATGATTTTGTGCTGCTTTTAATTCGTAGACTCTGTTTGCGTAAGTGTTTTTGCCTTTTTAGTCGAACTTGATCAAACTACTTTGTGTGTGTGTGTGTGTGTGTGCGTGTGTAGCTGTTGTGATGGTAAAAACTAGAAAGGTTATTATTTGACTTGGGGGTTTGGGTTTGTAGAGTTCACATGGTTTGTGAATTCGCAGGTTATTGTGCAGTTCTGGATGCTGATCGCAGTTGTTTTGGGATTTTCTGAAGAAGAAGAATGAATACAGAACTTTTGGAAATTGAACCCCTGGAACTCAAGTTCATTAGTGAGTCAATTCATTTTTTTCCTGAGTCATTGATATTGGCATGTTGTTTCTAATTTACCAATTTCCATTATCTATCTATCTCTTTGTGTGTGTGTGTGTGTGTTTTTTTTTTTTTTTTTGGGGGGGGGGGGGTTGTTCAGGTGTTAACCAAGTACAGCAAGTCCATTAAAATCAAAGCCAATTAGATGACTGTGTGTTTGGTGTACTGGAATTCAGATCCAAGAACAAGTTTGCTCAATATTTGTCTCGTTCCCAGAAACCCAGTTTTTTTTTTCTAAGGCCAGAAGTTCCAGCCCCAGGAACACAAAGCAGTTTTTCTTGATTCTATTCAGAAAGCTGAATTGCTTAGCCTAGCAGATCCGGAACCACGCACAAGCTTTGACATTCGTATCGGATTGCATTTTATTGTCTTGCTTATGTGTTGTCTCTATTTTATGAGGCCACATATCATTTTGTTGCACCCTGGCAAGGTTTATAGCGTTGGTGTTTTACACCTTTGTATTGATGAATGAATGGATTTAGCTCTTCCATTTATGACAAATGGAACTTATCTTGATATATTATTTTCCGTGGATTCTAACATATTTGTGTTGTGCATTATTGAAAGGAATGGACTAACATGTGTCAATACCGTATCTTTGTCTTGTGTAGTTAAATTGAAGAAGAAAAGCTCATGCCCCGTTCGACTAGTCAATAAGACCAACTATTATGTTGCTTTCAAGGTGCTGGCAAATTATGATTTCCTTGTAAAATTGTTATTGTTATTACTTACAAGCAGGAAGTTTCCTTCGCTGAAGGAATGCTGAGTAGCAGCATAATCGTGATCATGTTTTGCCAGGTTAAAACTACAAATACAAAGGACTATTGTGTGAGGCCAAACATGGGCATTATTAAGCCAAAATCAACATGTGATTTTGTAGGTATGTCCTTTTATATTTGAAAGCTGCCTTGTATCTCTGCTGGGTAAAGGGACATGGAAAATGGCCAAAATAGGTTTGCTATCTCTTTTTCTTCCTCAAATTAACTCTTGTCATAGAAGTTATATATTTATATTGTTCCTATAAATGGAATCCTTGATTTAGGCTGAAGGCATATGTATGGAACTAATTAAATAACTTCTGTAGTCTCTGAAGATTGGTAACTGTTCTTATGATTAGAGATTTGAGTTGGAAATAATTGTTTTTAGTCAACATTGGATAGGTTGTAGTGGCATATCAAGGATAAGTCATAGAAGGTAATGATTTGGGGGTCCTAAGAAATGATAATATACAACTTAGATTGCTGTTAGCGACTTGGCTTTGAGAAACCATATAGTATTAGTTGACAACTTGTGCAAAATGGTGTGTTTGATAGTAATTTGTATATTACTTTTTCATATTGCTTAGAGCGGATTTTCCTTGGAAATCACAACGAGCTTAGGGCTGCATATACATGAATATTTTTGGTGACGCAATAATTATTTGTTGTAATTTTAGGAAGCATCTGCTGTCAAACTAAGGGGATGGTTATTTGTGTGAGAACTAGAAACAAAGCTAGAGCTATGATAAACTATTACTTCAATTTTATGCAATTTTGCATTGACCGTGATTCTTTGGCTCTGTTCTCTTGGAGGAATGAAATTACTTATAATCTTCAATTGGCTTTGGGCTGCCAACTTCTACAAATTGATGTTGGGGGGGCATTTTGGGGAGATTTTTGCCTATGTACCCCCGGGGGTGGGGGATTCCACCTGTTAGAGTATTAATACTAAGGGTATTTTAGGCATTTTGTTTATATTGTGTTGCCCTGCTATATAAGATTTACTTTGTTTATTTCTAGGTTTATGTTGTGTATTACAGACTTGTTTTCTATGAATAATAAATTATCTTTTTCTCTTCTTCATTCGCATTGATCAATTCTATCATGGTATTAGAGTTATTATATTTCAAAACCTAAGATTATAGAAAGTAAAAAGATGAACGAATTTCTTTCTTCCTGGGCTGCTGGAGCATGACGTCAGCAAATGCTAATGATGACGTCATTCTTTTCCGACCATGAAGACCAGTAGTTTAGGCATTTTCTTTATATTGTGTTGCCCTATTATATAAGACTTTGTTTATTTCTAGGTTTATGCTGTGTATTACAGACTTGTTTTCTATGAATAATATATTCTCTTTTTCTCTTCTTCATTCGCATTGATCAATTCTATCATGGTATCAGAGCTATTATATTTCAAAACCTAACATTATAGAAAGTAAAAAGACGAAGGAATTTCTTTTTTCCTGGGCTGTTGGAGCATGACGTCACCAATCGCCGGTAATGACGTCATGCTGACGTCATTCTTTTCTGACCGTGAATACCACTGTTAGACTCGAAATTTCATCGACTTTCTGTTGGTATGGTTTGTTTCTGATTTTGAGCTCATCTAGTAGGTGTTTTTATTTTTTGAATATTTTCAACCTAAATTCTCAAATTTCTTCAATCTTTCAAAACTTGGATTTTTTGTTGCAATTTTTGGTTCAAATCTTCTCAAAGTGAATCAACTAACCTTCCATGGTCCTTTCTTGAGAGACTCGAAGCTTTAGAAGCAGTTTTTGGTTTGATTTTGGCCATTCTAGGAATTCGGCATGCCTGTCGCAGGCGACACTGGTTCCCGAAGCTGTGGTTTCTCTGTGGGTATATTGCTATGCTCCGTGTGGGTTGCTTTGATCTTCAAATCTCCGGCTGAGTTGTGGGTGGGTGGTCTTCTTGTTGTGGCTTCGGCAGTGGCTTCGGTAGTGGCTATGGGTATTCAGGTATTCTGGTCTAATTTGGCAGTGGTTGTTTAGTGGCTACTGGATTTTGATTGTTGGTTCTTATTTGGTGTTATTACTCTTTTTGGGGTTGCGAATTTTGACTGCTGGGTATTGATTGTTGATTCTCTTCAAGCCATTAGTGTGAGACTAATAAGTAAAAATTATGTGTATTGAGCTTATGTTATGAAAAAAAATTTATTGGGGAAAGACATGTGGAATTATATTAGTGGTGTTGTACAGGCTCTAATTGATACTAAGGCTGAAAATTATGCTGATTTGAAGAGTACTTGGGATATCAATAATGCAAAAATTATCACCTGGATTAATAACTCAGTTGATCAGACCATTGGAGTTCATCTATCTAAATTTACCACAAATAAGGAAATTTGGGATTATTTGGCCACACATTTTGTCCAATCTAATTTTGCAAAGAAGTATCAGCTAGAGCATGAGATTTGAGATGCAGGTCAAGGGGATAAAATCATACAAGAATTCTACTTAGTTATGACTGGATTCTGGGATCAGCTAGCACTTACTGAACCCACTGAGTTGAGCACTAATTTGACATATCGCATCTTGAAAGAGGAATAAAGGCCAATGCAATTCTTGATGGCCCTTAAGGATGACTTCGAGGGACTTCGTGGTTCCATTCTTCATCGTCACCCACTCCTCTCAATTGATGCAGTTGTTAATGAGCTCTTAGCTGAAGATGTTCGTCTTAAAACCCTTTTTGGAAATGGTCTTCTTCCACTGCCAAATCAGACTATATTGGTTGTTCCTTCCAAAGTGACCTCTAATTCCCAGAATAAATATCGAAGTCGAACTGTTTCTGATGAGTGTAGCTTTTGTCATGAAAAAGGTCATTGGAAAGTTTAATGTCCAAAGTTGATGAACAAGAATGTACAAGGGTCGCAAAATCAGTCCTTAAAGTTCAGAGATCGTTATACAGCAACAGTAGCACCACCAGTGGATGAGTTAGCCTCATCAGCTCCCAACTTGACTATGCTTGCAGATAAACTACAGAAGTTTCTCTCTCTTCATTAGTTTGGTGCTCTCACAGTTTCTCCTATTATAGGTTCATTTAGCTTATGTCCTTCAGGTATATCTCAAACTGCGTGGGTCTTTGACTCAAGTGCTACACATCATATGACCAGTAACTCTTCTTTATTTGCATCTATTGTTTCTCCCCCATCTTTATTTGTACTTGTTGCCAATGGTTCTCAAATGTCATTAGCTGGTGTTGGGACAATTATTTCCTCCAACCTTACACTTTCAGATGTCTATTATATTCCTTAGCTTACTTTGAATTTACTCTCAGTCAGTCAACTATTTGATTCTGGATTCTTGGTTCATTTCTTTTCCTTTGGTTGTGTTGTACAGGATCCACGGTCTAAGAAGCTGATTGGGACAGGCTGTAGAAAGGGCGGGTTATATGTGTTGGAGGAGCTTCATGTCCTAGATGCTGATGCTGCTGCTTCTACTGTTGATTTATCTTCTTTTCATTTGAGTCCAGAATTATCTAGTTTTTATTTATGTCATTCTCGTCTTGGTCATGTTTCTTATTCCCGTTTAAAATTTCTAGCTTCAACTGGTAGTTTGGATAGTTTAGAAAGTCATGACATTTTTGATTGTAGTGGATGCAAGTTGGCTAAATTTAATGCATTGCCATTTAATAAAAGTCTTACTTGTTCTCTTGCACCATTTGATCTTGTTCACTCTGATATGTGGGGACCGACTCCTAATTCTACACAAGGAGGGTCCAAATATTATATTTCATTTATTGATGATTACACGAGGTACTGTTGGGTATTCTTGATGAAACATCGGTCTGAATTCTTTTCCATCTTTATTACCTTTCGTAACATGATATGCACTCAATATTCTGTAGTCATTAAATGTTTTTGATGTGATCAGGGAGGTGAATATATTCTTACTTCTTTTTATGATTTGTTGAAATCTGATGGTACACTTTATCAATCCTTTTGCACTGACACACGTGAGCAGAATGATGTTGCTGAACAAAAACACCGCCATATTCTAGAGACAACACGTTCCCTTCTATTATCAGCACATGTTTCCAACTCATTTTGGGGGAAGCAGTTTTGACAACAGTTCATTTGATCAACACCATTCCTACTATTCTTACCTCTGGAGTCTCTCCATTTGAAAAGTGATGTGGTAAGCCGCCTAACTATTTTTCTTTCTGTGTGTTTGGTTGTACCTGCTTTGTTTTGCTCCTTAGTGTTCTTTGTACCAAACTTTCTGCTCGTTTATCTTCATGTGTATTTCTTGGTTATGGTGAGGGTCAAAAAGGGTATTGTTGCTATGATCCCATTACCCACAAACTTTATGTCTCTCGTCATATTGTTTTTATAGAGCATATTCCCTTCTTTTCAATTCCATCTAATTCTTCCTCATTGTATAAGTATGACCTGATATACATTGATCCCTTTCCTACTAATGTTCCTCTTGACACAGATATTGGTGATTTACCTGTGTCAGATCCTTCATCTTCTGAGTTGACTATTACTCGTCTCCCTATTGTGCATACATATGTTCGTAGGACTTCAGTTATGTTTTCTCCGGATGCAGTGCCTCCCTTTTCTCCTCTGGCCGCTCAATCAGGTTTAGACACTGTGGATCATACCTCACGTTATCCTCAGTGTTCTCGCAAATGTCCAGACAGGTTTGGTTGGAGTAATACTTGTTATTCTTTTGACTTTTGTTCTTTTCTTACTTCTATTCATTCTCTATTTGAACCCACCTCCTACAAGGAGGCTTTACTTGATCCACTTTGAAAACAGGCTATGGATAAGGAGTTGTCTGCCTTACATAAGACCAAAGTTTGGGAGCTAGCGTCTTTACTACCTGGTAAACGCACCATTGGTTGTAAGTGGGTTTATAAGATAAAAATCAAGTCGGATAGTTCTGTGGAACGATATAAAGCTCTATTAGTAGCTAAGGGGTTTGCTCAGGAATATGGTCTAGACTATGATGAGACTTTTGCACCTGTTGCCAAGATGACTACTATTCGCACCGTGATTGCAGTTGCTGCCATTCGACAATGGTGTTCGTCTCAAATGGAGGTGAAAAATGTATTTCTACATGGAGATTTAACTGAAGAGGTTTTTCTGACACCTCCCTCTAGATTATCTTATAGTTCTGGTCAAGTATGTCGACTTCATTGTGCCTTATATGGTCTTAAATAGGCTCCCAGGGCATGGTTTGTCAAATTTTCCTCGGTTATCTGTGACTTGGGTTTTCGTGCCAGTGATCATAATTCTGCTATCTTTTTATGGTCTACTTCTTTAAGTTTTATTATTCTCTTACTATATGTTGATGATATGATTATTACAGGTGATGACACTGCTGGCATATGCTTATTGAAAATTGAGTTGCAGGACTATTTTGAGATGAAAGATTTGGAGTAGCTTAGATATTTCTTGGGTGTTGAGATTGATTCCTCTCCTAAAGGATATCTTCTCTCTTAGTTCAAGTATTCTTCAGATGTTATTCAACGAGCTCGTTTATCAGATAATCGGACAGTTGAAACACCTTTAGAACTCAATATTCGTTACTCTTCGTCTAATGGTACTCCCTTGTCTGATCTAACCCTATATCGCATTATTATTGGGAGTTTAGTATATCTTATAGTCACTCGTCCAGATATCTCTTATGCTGTTTACATTGTGAGTCAATTTGTTGTTTCACCCACCACCGTTCACTAGGCTGCTGTTCTTCGCATTCTTCGGTATCTCCGTGGTACTCTACATCAGAATTTACTATTTCCTCACTCTTCATCTATGAAACTCAGGGCTTACTCTGATACTGACTAGACTGGTGATTCTATGGATCGCAAGTCCACCACTGATTTCTGCTTGTTTCTCGGGAATTCTCTTATTTCCTGAAAAAGTAAGAAATAAACTGTTGTTGCTCGTTCTTCTACTGAAGCTGAGTATCATGCTATGGCAGCTACTATAGCTGAGATAGTCTGGTTAAAATGACTCCTTGCTGATATTGGCATTTCGGTATCTTCTCGTACTTCTATGTTTTGCGACAACACCAGTTCTATTCAGATTGCTCATAACTCTGTCTTCCATGAACGCACAAAGCATATTGAGATTGATTGTCACTTTGTGCGCCATCATCTGTAGTAGGGCACCATCATTCTCCCCTTTCTTCCTTCCACAATGCAGATAGCGGATTTTTTTACGAAGTCTTACACCATAGCACGTTTCCAATTTCTTTTTGGCAAACTCTTGATGTTTTCTACTACATCATGAGTTTGAGAAGGGGTGTTAGAGTAATAATACTAAGCGTAGTTTAGACATTTTTTTTATATTGTGTTGCCCTACTATATAAGACTTACTTTGTTTATTTCTAGGTTAATGTTGTGTATTACAGATTTGTTTTCTATGAATAATATATTCTCTTTTTCTCTTCTTCATTCGCATTGATCAATTCTATCACCATCATCAAGCTAGAATGCCTATGCTTATGGAAGACTTTCATTTGTCTTTAGTTTGGAGGGAATTAGTTTTGTTGAAGAGTTGTCCTTTGCTTATTCACTGATTGCGCGAGTATGTGAGAGCCTGTTTCATTCATTTTTTACAGGTTTTTTGCATGGTTTTTGATGGTTTTGGTTTGCTTGAGTGTAGGTCTGGGTGTCAGTAGCATTTACCTGTCCTTATAATTTGTCTTGTTTATAATGACGAACAAAATGCAAGGTTATGTATAGGATTTGTGGGATCTTGAAACCCCTCCCATGTTGAAGCTACACAATTTTGTTAACAATTTCACATGATAGTTATTAATATTCATTTAGAGGTTCATAGGGCCTTAATGGTCTTTGTGAAGGATCTGCATTTTGCTTGAATTGATGACATATATTAGTAACAATTCGGCATTGAATGAGTGGGCGTTAAAAATTACTCAAGGCTACACATCTTGCTCAAATGATTTCATGGCTATTCACATCATGACACGCGGAGTGTGCATATCTATGATATGAGTATATGGACTTGGATGATATGTTACGCTCATAACATGAGGCATTCAAATCTTTCTATGGTAAATATGGAATTGAAAGTTGTCATCGTGTTACATTGTTAATTCTTGCAAGAATTGGTTAGTTTAGTCCAAACAGTTGTACATCAACTAATATTAATTGGTTATCAAGACTTAATCACCTATATGAAATTCTTTTTTAGTTTGAATAGCGTCGATTTTGTGTAACTACTTGGTGTGCGGATAAACATCAACTAGGTAGGAAGCAATTTAAAGTCCTTGATTTGAAATGGTGGAGAAGTACCTCAATTGATCATATGCCTAGCTACTCTTTTGTTAAAATATTCTCTTTGTTAGAGTGTTACTATTATGTTGTTTTACTTTCCTATTGTACTTTCCTACTACGTCGCTTTTTTATTATTCTATTTTCCTATTATGTGGTTTTATTATCATGTTCTACTTTCCTAATAGTGTAATTGTCTTCAAGATTAATTTCATATAAATAGGTGATAGAGTGCGGGCAACATACACGCCCTTGTACACAATATTGTTTCATACTCTCTTTTTTTCACTCTTTCTTTTCCTTAACTTTAACATATAGTTATTCAAGTTTTAACTTGGTGTTTGAGTAAGATGTTTTGGTGAATGGGGTTTGACCCTAAGCAAGCGCCTCACTCACCTAGTGGTTGGGTCAGCAAAACACACATTAGTGTAGTGGTTAATGTTTGTTCATTTGCTGTTGTGATCATTCTTAGTTATTGTAGGATGTCTTAATCCATGTTCGTGGTTTCGGTGTTTGATCATTGGCATGGATTTTAGTGTGTTGAGTTCGGTTTAGTATTTTTATACCAATTTGGTACTAGTTTAGTGGTTTTCATCCTGATGGTTCAGTGGTGTTTTGCCCAGTTTGATGTTGGTTTAGTGGTGTTCATCCCAATTTAATGTAGGTTCAGCGTTGCAGCTTAATTTAGTGTCGGTTCAATGGTTTTCATCACAGTTTGGTGCAGGTCTAGTGGTTTTTATCTCGGTTCAATTTCGATTTAGTGTTTTCGACTCGGCTTAGTGTCGGGTCATTGGTTTTCGACGCAATTTGATGTGTGGTTTAGTGGTTTTACCATTTTAATCTTGGTTCGGTTTTGTCTCGGTGTTTTCAACCTAGGTCGGTGCTTATTTTTTGTGTTTTTATCTCGGTCTCGAATTGGTTTTGTGGTTTTTAATACCGGTTCAACCCAATTTTGGTTGATTCAACTTTGGTTAGGGGTGTTCAAATTTTCGATTATCTGACTATTCTGACCCTACGTGACTCTACCATACCCTACTGATCGACTACCCCAAAAAATCGAGTAAGCCAATGGCAGCAATTTTGATATTCCGCAAAAATCGGGTATAAATATAAAATGCCCATAAAAATTCCATCTTTTTACCCTATTCTATATATATATATATATATATATATATATATATATATATAACATTTTAAAATATATGTGTGTGTGTTAAATTTTTAACAATTTAACATTACTGTGTTGGTTAATTAGTGCAAGTTAATTAATTGAATTGTTAAAATGATTTAAAAACTAATAACTAAAAAAATATTGTGTTCACCCAATTTCCTATCCGATTGTTTTGGACAAAATTTGGGTAAGAATAGTACACTTGATCGGGTAGGTTTAGCCAAAAAAAATCTTTCCGCACAATATTGGGTAACAAGGTGGAATACTATTGTTCCTACCCGTAGGGTAGAATAAACACTCCTAACTTCGGTTTTGCATAGTTTACTTTGTTTTGGGTTGTTGCGATCTAATTTGTCATTGTATGTGGTTCGTTATGGTGTTGTTGGTTGTGTTCATTTGTGATGGTATATTGTTGTTGGTGGTGCTGGTGGTGTTGGTGGTGTTGTCTTTTGGCGCTTGCTATCACCGTGTTCTTTTACTCAATGTTGTTGTGATCGTTGTTTGATATTGCTTGTTCTTTTACTCAATGTTGTTGTGATCGTTGTTTGATATTGCTTGTTCAGTGTGGTCATTAATTACTTCTCTAGAAAATCGAACAGATGTTTTAGACTTCACATGGAGCAACCACCAGAATTTGTTGCTCAGGGTGAGTATCATGTTAGTGTGTGTTGATTAAAAAAGTGTTTTAAAGGTTTAAAACAATTACCCAGAGTCTGGTTTTATCATCATTGTCTACGTGGAGATATTGTTGTCAACTTTGTGATCTTTTCACCAAACCATTGACGTGGTCCACCTTTACTAGCTTTTATTCTAAGTTGAATATTTTTTTTTATCTATACTCTAGCTTGAGGGAGAATGTTAGAATGTTACTTTCCTATGATGTCACTTTGCTATTGTAGGCAACATACATGCCCAATACACAATATAGTTTTCTTTCTCTCTTTCTTTTCCTTAACCCTAACATATAGTTATTCTAGTTTCACCTTGGTATCATAGTAAGATACTTGGGTGAGTGGAGCTTGACCCTAGGTGAGTGCCTCACTTGCTAGGTGGTTGGGTTGACCCAACACACATTAAGTTGTAATTGTTTATTTTTTGCTATCGACTTTTGTGATCATTATTAATTATTATGGGATGCCTAAATCCATGTTTGTGGCTTCGGCGTCTAATCATCGACATGAATTTTAGTGTGTTAGTGGCTTCAGTGTCTAATCATCAAGGATGGCAGTGGATCAAAATAGGGGCAGGAGGTGTAGTCTACATCTCTGTACCTGTTAAAAACACTTGTTCATTCTTGGTTCACCCCCGTTAACGGGTATAATTTTTATCTCTATCCCCGTTCGCGGGTAAATTTGTAATTCCAGCCCTTTCCCCCACCTTCACCTCTTCCCCCACTTCCAATCCGCCCTACTCGCTCAAGCACAAACCAATATAATCCAAAATCATAAATAAATTAACATTCGAAATAATTCAACTTAATTTTGGAATATCATAACATAATTAAAAGTTTGTCATTTACAACATAATATAATTAAAACCATAGTTGTTAAAATCGTACGATACATGTCTAAAACAATACGAATCGTAATTATGTATCGTTTTTAGGTTGTATCGTTTGATACACGATACATTTTTACAATACGATACGTATCATTACGATACGCACAATACATGCAAATTTTTAATTTTTTTTTTGAAACGTCGTTTCAGTGGCTAGGGTTGCAAAAAAAAATAAAATCCCTCATTTCTCATATTCATCGTTCGCTCATCGCTGGTCAGAGCTTCTGAGGTCTCTGGTTTTCCCTTCAGCCATCGACAACGAGTGTGGGTGATAGCTGTGGGATTTCGAATGTGGAATTTCGTTGTGGGTGATTGAATAGGGGTGATCGACTGTGGGTTTGACAATTTGACTGTGGATGATCGTGTGTGTGGTTTGAGATTTTGACTGTGGGTGATCCTTCAACTATGGATGATCGATGATCACTGGTCTTCGAAGCTGCCTCCATCGAAGCTGCATCTCTTTCATCTAAGTTGCCTCCATCAAAGCCCAGGCTCCATTGAAACTCCTTTCTTCCTTCTCCAGATACTCCATTGAAGCTCCCTTCTTCTTCTTCTTCCCAGTCTCCATTGACCTGTGGACCTGTGCAGTAAGAAATGATATTAATTTATTTACAAAGTCAAATATATATATTTTGTATAAAATTTTTTGAATGTTGATTAATTTTAAACAGTGGTTGAATTAGTGAACTATGGTTGTGAACTTTGCATTATAATAGTAGTGGATTATGTTGATGACTTAAATAGTTGGTTGAGTATTAATGAAATGCTATGTTTTTATGAGTGTATGATTTTTTTAAAAGTATTTATATTTTTTTATTATTTATTTAAATTGTACCGTATCTTACAATACACGATACGATACACTATTTTTAAAATACAATATGTTTTCTAATACACGATTTGATAACTATGATTAAAACCTTGTCTACAACATAATCCAATATAACATAATTAAAATTTTATTTCTCTTGTAAATCCAACACAATATCATACAACACAACATAATGCAACATAACATAATCTAACATATAAAAATATAAAAACACAAAGATCTACACTTTTACAAGCCAAAATCATGAAAAAAAATCAAAAAATAAAATAATTTTCAAAAGAAAAATCATTCAATAATATGTAGATTTATATTCAAAACATTTATATATATATAAAATAATAATTAAAACGGGTAAAGCGGGGCGGGGCAGGGGTAAGTGTCAGTCCATCCCCGCCTTCATCCCCGCACGGGTTTATACGAGTATCTCTGTATACGTCTACCGTCCAATACATATGGTCATTCTCGATCTAAATGGGTTGAATTTGGACGAATACCCATTTTTATCTGGTCCACTGCCATCCCTAATCCTCAGCATTGATTTTAGTGTGTTAAGTTTGGTTGGTAATTTTTGGATTAATTGGGTATTGGTTTTCATTCTGAATCAGTTTCAGTTCAGTGTTTTTAGCCTGAATTACCACCAGTTTTGTGTTTTTAGCTTAATTTGTTGCTGGTTTAGTGGTTTTCACTTTTTATCCCAATTTAGTGTTTTCAAACCTAGTTTGATTTAGTGGT
Organism: Ilex paraguariensis; assembly: GCA_963454935.2. Classification (NCBI taxonomy): domain Eukaryota; kingdom Viridiplantae; phylum Streptophyta; class Magnoliopsida; order Aquifoliales; family Aquifoliaceae; genus Ilex; species Ilex paraguariensis. The sequence goes on along the minus strand of CAUOFW020001280.1, from coordinate 1,503,580 downwards.
TTTCAACCTAGTCTAATGTTGGTTAACTGATTTTCATCTAGGTTTAATTTTAATTTAGTGTTTTTAGGCTGATTTAGTGTCGATTCAGTGGTTTTTTATGTTGGTTTAGTTGTTTTCATCTTGATTCAACTCGACTTAGTGTTGGGTCAACAATTTTTGACACTAGTTGGCTCTAGTTTAGTGCTTGTCATCTCGGTTTAGTGATTTCAATCTAGTTTAGTGCTATTTTTTGGAGTTTTCATCTCAGTTCAGTACTGGTTGTGGTTTTCATCATAGTTATTAGAACTGGCCTAGACATCAATTCGACAAAAGAATCGGGTCAATGGATTATTGGTTCAATTAATAAAAATAATTATAAAAAATAATAAATAGGCTAAAAAATTATGATATTTATGACAATAACATACTTTTATTTATGTATGGTGGATCAAATAAAAAAAAATCCAACATGTACACAATGCAATTTCCAACAAAAATTAAAGCTACTGCAGCCATGAAGATTTAAAGCACAAGAAGTTGAATATATTCTGGAAAATTACAATAGAAGCTGGATGATGAGCCTACAATCACAACTTGCAGCCATAGAAGATAAAATTTGTTGTACTGTAAGAAAATACAATGCCTAATTCTGGTCTAGGGTTTAAGTTTTCAGTTACAATAATGTGAGAGAGAAAATGCGTAAAAAAAAAAGGATCTCCAAGATAATATAAAGCACTAGTAATTACTCGTGCCTGAAGGCACGACGTAACAAAAAATTAGATTAAAACTCAAAAAATACTGCACTCTTTGTAACCTAAAACAACTTATCTATAGAACTTACAATCAGACATAACAATCATCATAATTCACCATACACTACAATAATTAATACATATTCAATCATCAACACATATCAAACCACCAAAACATCAAGCGAATCCTTACTAATTTCAAGAAATTTTGGCAAAATTTCCTTTAAAAATAGAAGCACAGAAAAATCTAAACTTGTCTACAAAACTTATAATCATTATAACACACTATACCACCACAATCATCAATACATACCCAACCACCATAACAACCATTATTCCATATACCCAAAATTATCATAACCACGTATAATTAGTTAACTTTACAAAAGACGGAACACAAAAAATACACACATGCACAAATAGAGAAACAACTTCATCTTTTTTATAGCTTACACCGAGTATCCTTCAATGTATACCTGAAAAATTTTGAAATATAAAAATTATCAAAATATATGAGGCAAAATAAAAAAATTGTAAATCCGAAACATAAGATCTCTTACTTTATTTCGTTAGTTGGATTCAACATAATTATTGTTATCAATTCCACTGAATTCTCTAAAAAAACAAATGAGCACACACATTTGTACGTAGTGGGGGGATGATTTAGATTGATATAGGTACATATAAAGTGCAAGAAATAGATTAAAAGTAATTTAATCTAAATCATCCCCCCCCCAACAAATATACTAACATATAAAGTGCAAGAAATAGATGATAAACTTTTAAAATGAACCTAAGGTCAAGAATAAGAAATGGGTAAAGTTTAAAAGATAAAGTTGATTGCAAAAGCATGTGTATAAGTCATAATGATGTAAAGTCTAAATCCACTGTAGAAACTGAGAAAAAAAAGATAGAATTAATAGTCATACCAGTTGACAATCTTTATTTTTTATTTCTTGGCTAGAAGAGGTTGCTTTTTATTTCGCCTTAAATTTGGCATTCACTAAAGCATCAAACATTTTTTTCTCCTTCTATTATAGATTATTGTATGGGGTGTAAGACAACACTACTTAAAAGCAAAAAAAAAAGGCATGAGAAATAGGTGAGGTAACACTATACAAAGACGATTTAGTTCGTACTCCATCGGTTGATGATTGTGCATACTCCATCGGTCAATGATTTAGTTCTTACACTCTGAAATAGGTGAGGTAATAATGACATCATCCATTGGTCGATGATTGTGCAGGTGAAACGATGGTGATTATACAGTAAAATTACAATGATTTACATCAATTACAATGAAATTTCATACAATTAACATGTATTTAACATGAACACTCAATAATAACCAACTCAACATCCATTCCATCCTAACATTCATAATAAAAAAAAACATATTTCATCATAACTATAAACCTATTTCATAAACTAACAACCTAAAAAAAAAGACATCCAATTAAAAGACACCCAAATTCAAAAACTGCTGTGCAGTGTGTGTTTGTGTGCAGATGTGTGTGCTGTTTTGTGTGTGTGTGATTGGTTCGAGCACAATTTGTAGAACTAGACACAAACCAAAGGATGGACCTTTGATAACAAACCGCACTAAGAAACTATTGGTTTTTCTCCAAAATCTTATAAATTTTCTCTAAAATGATTTATACTATAAAATTCTACCCCCACATGAGAGTGTTGAAACTCAAATTAATCTAACTTAAGGGGGCCTATAAAAACCATGTCGAATGTAAAAATCATTAAAGCAACTCACAAAAAAAAAACCCAAAAAAAAAAAAAGAAAAAAAAACCAAATTCACAATAATCAGTACAAAACTGTCATGTGAACCCAAAACAACTAATTGCTAGGGAGAAAACCGCAAACACAAAGTGGCCTTACATAAGAGTTCATCTAGCACCTTTTGGAAGATGGAAAGAAAATTTGAAAATCAGAGTTTTCTTGCTCAAATGTTCATCAAACAATGGTTGTGTTATATATATAAAGCACAAAAAAATGATATTGGAAAGGCTGAAATGCTTGAATCAATGAAACCATGAAATGCTTGAATCAAACAATGAAACCATCCACAAACCCAAAACTTGCGAAGAAATTCCACAAACCCACAATGAAATTCCAGAATGAAACAATGAAACAATGACCAAATGAAACAATGAAAACATTTTATGACCGAATCATCCACAAACCCAACAATGAAACAATGAAAACATTGTATGACCAAATCAAACATTTTCAGCCGCTGCCACTGCTACTTCAACAAATCCCAAAACTTTAGGCTGCTAATTCCACAAACCCAAAAATCGAATACCACAAACCCACAAACCCAAAAATCATTTGCTAATTCTTCCATGGGAGGGAGACAGAGAGAACGATTGGAGAGAGAGAGAGAGAGAGAGAGAGAGAGGGGGAGATGGAGATGGAGATGGAGGTACCTAGGCTGAGTTGTTGTTGATCGCAGCTGGGTTGTCGCTGATCCTGGGTTGTACCTGAGCTGTTGCTGATCACCGTTGTGCTGCCGCTGAGAACGTTGGTTGAGCCATGGCAGATGAGTGAGAGGTGAGCAGTCTAAGGGGTGTAAGGGGTCTGGGTAGAGTGTAGGGGTGGGTAGCGTGTAGGTTGGTAGCGTGTAGATTGAGCCATGAGCCATGGCAGAGGAGTGACTGGTGAGCAGTCTGCAGGAGGAGAGAGAGAGAGAGAGAGAGAGTAGCCATTAAAGGTTTGGGGTGGGTAGTGTGTAGGGTTGGGTTTAATTTGGGCGGGAATTGTTTTTGTAATGTGGACCATTATATCCAATTAAAAAAATTAGATAAAATTTAGACCGTTGAGTTAAAATTAAAATTAAAATGAATTTGAGTTGTTCTTGTATTTTTTCAAATGAATTTAAATTAAATTAAAATTTGAATTCAAATTAGATTCTATCTTATTATTATAGATAATTAATGCAAGCTACTCTAAATCATTCGAACATTATTATTTTATTAATTTGTTACTTAAACGTATCTCTTTTCTTAAGATGTTTAAATCTATAATTATTTACCAAATATCCTGTCTAATAAGATAAACTAATTTGTACAGTCAAAAATTTAAATAATTGATTTTTATAAATAATCATATGATCTGCACTCACAGTGATTTATTATTGAATCACATTATGCAACAAAAAAACAAAAAAAATGAGAAAAAATTGCTAAAATACAACATCATTCACAAAGCTGATACATATAGATTTTTATATTTAAAACAATATTAACATATATGTACAACTCATAATGTTTGTAGGTGCCTACATTAAAGATGTTGACCCTTGCAATTTCAATATTTTTGTCATTTGGATCCAACATTATATACAATCTATCATCAGGATCAAACACACACAAAAGCTCCAAAAAAATGTCATGTAAATGGAGTAAACATCATTAAGGACCCAAAGTTAACATAAAAGCTTCATTATTTGCACTAATTTGAAGCTAACAAAATTAAAAAAAAATTATAAACATTTTCATGCACATAAAACCGTAGAGAAAAAATGGGATGAAAAATCATATCAGTTGACAAACTGTAACATTTTCTTTTCCCTTAAATCTAGCATTTGTCGATGATTTTGACATTTTTTTCCTCCTTTAATAAAAAAAACAATCAATTTAACGTAAGAAAACGCTAATAAAAAAAATTGACACAAAATCTTCATTATTTGACGCTAATTTGAAGCTAACAAAATTATAATAGTCGAAACCAATTTAGCATTTAAAAAAACACTAAAATTAACACCCAACGTTAGAGTGCAAAATTGATATAAAATTATTTATGTACCAATCTAAAAATTGTTTTACAAACTTTTAGTTTTGAAAAATAAATAATTTAATTGAAAGGAATTATGAAAATTGTTTATGGACCATTCTAAAAAAATTCACTCTTCATGCATGTCCTACACATCACCAACACCTCTCTATCCAAAGCAATTAAAAAATGGATGAATTAACGGTGCCAATTATAGAAAACAAAAATAAAAACACACTATTTAATTTGTCATTTTATTTTCCATAATGAGCTATTATCATAAAGACAAAAACGGAAAAATCAAAAAGAAAAAAACCTTTACATTAGAAGTACACCCATGAATCAATCAATAAGAAATGAAATTAAAACAACGGAAAAACCCTTCAAGGCAATGCCTTGTAGAAAGAATTCTCAGTAGATGTTACAGCAAAATCCTCTTTGTCTTGGGGACCGACCGCATGTGCCCATTAATGCTCTGTTTCCTGTTGTCATCATCTCCCCTCCCATGCATAATCGCCTTGCATCTTTCCCAAATTCACCTTCTACAGATAAGACTACCATCAATCCCCAACCCTAATTCTCCATTAACTGAACTGTAAAATTTCCCAATTCTTACTTCACCAAACCCTAGATCTTCCCAAAATTAGGTCCGCGGCATCACAGTCTCATCGAATCACCACATCCCCTAATTTTCGCAGCCCAATTCCAACTCTAGGGCTTTAATTCACAACTTCCGGTCGAATGCTCGGAATTTATTTGAAAAAAAAATCCAAAATTTCAAACCAAAATGAAGACTCAAATTACACATAAAATCATCAAATCAATTTATGTGTGTGTGCGCTATGTGTTGCTGGTGTTTGTGGGTTCAATATATGTTGTGTGTGTGTCGTGAGAGAGAGAGAAAGAGAGGTGTACCTGGGCAAGAGAGAGGATATCTTTGATGTTGGTTTAGCCATGGCAGAGGAGGAGTTCTCTATGTGTATCAGTTGGACGCCTAAGAGAGAGAGAGAGAGATGGACGCCTGGGATGGGATGGGTCAGCTGGGTTTTGCTTTTTCTTATGGGGGCGTGTGTGTTGTTAAAGTGAGCGGCAGAATAAATTTGAGTGGGATAGATTATTGGTCATTAGATATAATTAGATGAGTTTAGATGAAATTTGAATCGTTTATTAAATTTCAATTAAATTTTAATCATTGTTCTGTTTTTTAAATTGATGGAGTTGATTTCAATTTGAAAATTTTGAATTTGCCTCTATCTTATTAGTATAAATTAAAGCAATTGAATAGTAAAAAATTTACAAGCTTGACCATCCCTTCAAGACAGAGTTGTTGTTCACTGCCATTAAAAGGAATTCATACAAAGAAACAACCCAATTTTGGTTTTACTTTTCGTCACTCCTACTTCTGTCTTCCATATCAAATTGCTCCTATGAGAACCCTCCACCAAGCTTGTAATTGGCACTTCTGGGTTACTTTTGCAGCCACTGTTAATGGTGATGGTGACGATAGGTGATGAATAGAGAAAAAAGTAAATGGTGGTGATAAGAGATCATAGATCGGAGCTTTTGACTGGTCTTGAATGAACCTCATCGCCACAACACTTGCCACGGAGAGGCAGAGAAAAGAAGATGAGAGTTGATCTGATCGTTTGTTTAGGGCAAAAAAAGAAGAAGAAAAGAGAGTGATCGCTTGGTTTGGGGTTCTAGATCTGGGATTGGGACCAGATCTAATCGTGTGTTTAAGGCTAGATTGTGTGGGATTTTTTTTGAATGTGACTCCGGTTATATGTGAATCGCCCTGTTTGAACGGATTCGCTAAAATGTTATCGGTTTAATTGGGATAATTGCGGTTTCAATACTTGAGCAATCTAATTAGAGAATTGGACCAATTTACGTATTGGGTCAACCTGTCAGTCATGTTCAGTTCTAATAACACTAGTTTTTATCGCTAGTTCAACCTCTTTTTGGGCTTATTCAACTCTGGTTCTGAATGGTTTATCTTGTTTTTAGTTGTTATGGTCTAATTTGTCATTACTTGTGGTGTTGTTGGTTGTCTTCATTTATGTCGACATTGTTGTTGGTAGTGCTTGTGGTGTTGTGTTTGTCCTTTGTTGTCTCTATATCCTTTTACTTAGTGTCACCGTGTCCTTTTACTCAATGTTGTTGTGATCGTCGTTTGATATTGCTTGTTTTGGTGTGGTTATTAATTGCTACTTTAGTGTGTCAATTAAAAAAGTGTCTGAATGATTTAAAGCAATCACCTAGAGTTTAGTTTTATCAGCCTTATTTTCTATGTGGAGATGGTGATGCCAATTTAGTGATTTTCTCACCAAATCATTGGCGCGGTTCACCTTTCATAACTTTTATTCTAAGCTGGGCATTTTTGTTCTCAATGGTCCAACTTGAAGAGGAGTGTTAGTGTTACTATCATGTTGTTCTACTTTTCTATTATGTCACTTTGTTATTGTTATACTTTTTTATTATGTGATTTTCTTATATGTTCTACTTTCCTAATATTGTAATTGTCTTAAGTATCAATCTAATATAAATAGGTGCTAGGGTGCTGGTAACATACACGCCCTGCGCACAATATTATTTCATACTCTTTATCAGTGTTATTTAACGCGTAAAACGAACCGAAGCGATCAAGGCTCCGAACGCCTAGGCGAGAAGTGAGAAGCGAAGCGACCAGTTAAAAAAAATATATATATTAGTTTAATTACTTCTAAACATCTAAGTTCTAATTTTATATATACTAAATATTTAAATACAAATAAAACCATAAAACATTTAAATTAATACAAACACTAATAATATCTCAAATCTTAATAACAGTCATAGCTTAAATATTTAAATTCAAACAAACACTAATAATATCTCAAATCCTAATATTTAAAAATATAAGTATATCAATTAACCATAGTTGTTTTTGTAAATCTATTTTTATGTACATTCATAGGTTTATATACACATGTATTGAATCACATTTTAGGACAGCACAACAAAATAACAAAACAGCATCACAACAGCAAAACAGAACAACACAACAACACAATCAGAAAATAGTAGGGCAGCAAAACAACAGCACAATCAGGGAAAAAAAGGAGCAGAATCAAGAGCACAATAAAAAAAAAGGCATGAGTAGAATCAGAATTAGGAAAAAAAAAGGAGCAGAATCAAGAAAAAAAAACATAAGCAAAAAAAAAAAAAAGAAGCAGAAGCAGAGAGAGAAGAAAAAGAGGAGACTAACCTCCAGCGATCGAGTCTCTGTCTAGAAGGAGCAACGATCAGCTACTCTATCGATCAACAATGATTAGCGTCTCTGTCGATCAGGTAGGGGCAGCGACTCTGTCGATCGTGTAGGAGCAGCGATCGACTTTGTGTTTTGTGTCCAGCAATCGACTGTGGGTGTTCTGTGTCCAGCTCCAGTGATTGACTGTGGGTGTTCTGTGTCTAGCTCCAGCGATCGAGTCTGTGGTTAAAGTGGTTTTGTGTGTCTGTGTCCAGCGATCAAGCTTGTGGAGTAGGAGTAGCGAAGTAATCTGAGTAAAATATGGGTTTGGGATTGTATTTATGGGATAAGGGATAATTCGGTGTATCAACATCTTATAATTTTTTTTCTAATTGCTCAATCTAACGGTCTATAATAAAAATAAAACAATTTCGCCTCTAATACCTCAGGCGTTCTCGCTTAAGCGAAAGGTGCTCGCTTTTTTCTTGCTTCACTCATATTCGCTTCGTCTGGGGTCTTCAAGGCGAGATCTCTTCGTTTCGCCTCGCTTCTCGCCTAGACGTGCTTTTCAAAACATTATTCTTTATCTTCCTTGCTTTTCCTTAATACTAACATAAAGTTATTCAAGTTTCACCTTAATATCAAAGCAAGATACTTGGGTTAGTGGGTCCTGGACATAGGCAAGTGCCTCACTTACCTAGCAGTTGGGCAGGCCTGGCACACATCAAGTTGTAGTCAATTATATTTGTTTATTGACTGCAATGACCATTATTATTTATCGTGGGGTGCCTAAATCCATGTCCGTGGCTCTGGTGTCTAATCATCGGTGTGGATTTTAGTGTGCTAAGTTTAGTTTAGTGATTTGTGGACCAATTTGGTGCTGGTTTAGTGGTTTTTAGCTCGGATCAGTTCCAGTTCATTACTTTCAGCCTGGTTTACTGTCGGTTCCATGATTTTCAACTCAATTTGGTGTTATTTTAGTGGTTTTCGGCCTAGTTTGATGTTGGTTTAGTGGTTTCATCTCGATTTAGTTTAGTTTCCGTGTATTTAGCCAGGTTTTGTACTGGTTTAGTGATTTCCAAAATAACTTGGTGCTAATTTTGTGGTTTTCATCCCTGTTCAATTTTGACTCAGTGTTTTCTACTTGGCTTAGTGCCAGGTTAGCGGTTTTCATTGTAGTTTAGTGTTGGTTTAGTGGTTTTCATCTCGGTTTAGTTTTGGCTTAGTGTCTTTATCCTAGTTTATTGCCAATTTTTGGAATTTTCATCTCACTTCAATATTGGTTTTATGGTTTTCAGCACTAGTTTAACCATTTTTTGGCTGATTTAACTCTGATTTTGCATGGATTTTGGTCTAATTTGTTGTTGTTTATGACTTATTGTGGTCTTATTGGTTATGTTTATTTATGCTCGAATTTTTGGTGGTGTTGTGTTTGTCCTTTGCTTTCATCGTGTTCTTTTACTTAGTGTTGTGATCACCGTTTGATATTGTTTGTTTTTGTGTGGTCATTAATTATTTCTCTACAAAAAAAAAGGATGTTTCAGACTTCACATGGAGCAACCACCTGAATTTGTTAGTCGGGGAGAATATAGTGGTTATGTCCTTTGCACGATTGGTGTGGTCATTAATTGCTTCTCTAGAAAACAAAAGGGATGTTTTAGACTTCACATGGAGCAACCACCTGGACTTGTTTCTTAGAGGTAATATAGTGGTTATGTCCTTTGCACGATTCGTGGTAGTGTTTGTCTATTAAAGAACTGTTTCAATGGTTTGAAACAATCACCCAAAACTTGGTTTTATCATCTTTATGTCTATGTGGAGATATTGTTGTCAACTTATAGTGATTTTTTTACCAAACAATTGTCATAGTACACCTTGAGTAGCTTTTATTCCAAGTTAGACATTTTTTATTTTTATATTTCAGCTTGAGGGGAGGTGTTAGGTAATGCTTGATAAAATTGAAAGCTAAATATTTAAAACTTAATGCTGAATTCTAAATTCGTGAATGGTTTGGTATTTACTAAAATTTGAATACTGAATTAAACTAAACTGTTTGATAATGACATACAGCTGACGACTGAAAATAAATTATTTTTTAGTTTTACCATTTCACTTTTGTCCTTTAAAATTATTTATAACATATGCATTTATCTAATAAAAAATCATGATATATCAATAAAAATAATTCATAATATTAACTCACAACATTTGGTACGTAAGTTGTAACTGTTGAGATTCTTATATTTAATGAGTGTGAAAAAAAATTGTATTTGACAGTGTTATCAGAACTGAACTAGACCGGCCAGTCAGACTGATGAACCAGGACCTTCAACGGTCTGGTTTATTAAAAAGACCGTTTGGATAATTGAACTGTTGGAGAACCGAAAAATTGGCGGGTTTAGGCCAAAAACCGGTGGTTCAAAACCAGTCTTCGTCTTCTCCAAGATCTGGTGTGCGTTCGTCTTCTCCAAGATTTGGTGTGCCTTCGTCTTCTCTAAATCAGCCTTCGTTTTCTCCAAATCAAGCACTCGAACAGCGACACACGACACCACATGACACCACAAATCTAGATCTCGAACACTAAATCTTGAACACCAAACTTCCTCCGCTTTTTCTTCTTCGTCTTCTCCAGATCGAGCTTTCAAATAGTGTGTGCTCCAGATCGAACATCAGACTTTTTCTTCTCCTCTCTCTCTCTTTCTCTACACACAGACACACACTCACAGTAATGGAGAAAGAGATGCTGGGCTGGGTATTGTCTTTTTCTCTCTCTATCTACACGCACACACAAAATTATAGACAGTAGTTTAATAAAACCCTCAACAATCAAAACACACACCATACATAGATTATACTATTTATTTTTTATTGTGATTAATAATTTTTTAGTAAAATTATTATATTATATTTTTTTTATAAGACCGGTTCGATCAGTTGACCTAATGGTTGAACCAGTGAATCATTGGCCCGATCCCTTTGTCGGTTTGAAGTCCGGTCCGGTTATGATAACATTGGTATTTGGTGTACGAGCTCCTTCCTATAGCAGGATATGTGAATAATAAACTTTAGACAATATTGTCCTCATTTTTAGATGGTTCTCAGACTCGAACCCATCATATATTAATTGGCAGACGGATGAACACTTGCCACAATTGAAGCCCTTGGCCATCATCTTTCTACTGAAATTAGCTTGTGACAGAACTCATGTGCAAGGGTTCAATATTCGCAAGCTGAAAAATTGTTAAAGAAGGGAACTATGGAATTTGCTTAGGGTTTCCATTAGTTTCAGTAAATGTTCATCACCATTTTAACTGGTCTTTAAGCAAATCTGATATCTTGATAATAGAACTGTGTGTGTGCAAATCTGATATCTTGATAATAGAACTGTGTGTGGGCCATTCCATTCAACACTTAGATATCAATTTCCTCTAAGAGATTTAATCTTGTCACAAAGACGGCAATAATATGTGAGACGCAAAGTGGAAACATAGTTTGACCTTTCTGTTGGCATTTTGACAAGTGACAATTGGTGGAAAAATATCGACGGGAATTTGTTGGTTTTGTAAAGTTGGTCTAGATTATCAACAAAGAAGTTTGTCACGATAACCAAAGATCAAAATTTCGTTTTGGTATATTGCTTTGGTCATCTAAGAAACAGAAATATTTTGACGTATTTTGGAAATATTTTGACCCGTTTTAGAAACATAATGAAAAAAATATATCAAAGTATCTTAAAATAGTTTAAGACATTCTGAAACAATTGTGAAAATGTATTAAAATATTATAAAATATTTTGAAACATTCTAGAATACCTCGAAATATTATAATTTCGATTCCAATATTGATTCGTTTCGATCCCCTTGAAAATGGAAACGTTTTGGACGATATTTTGATGGTTGACGATAACTAATGAAGATGAGATGCTGAGTGGATAATTTGCATTTATTTTGGTTGGACTGGCCTACTAAATATTATAGTTATGCATGATTTTTCATGCGTATTGTTTTACATAAGAAGAAAAAAATGAGTCGTTATTGAGCAAGGACTCAGAAAGGTGTGGCATCCATTACTCAAGAGTGCCTCTTGGATGGGTGTAAATTGAAAAAGGACTTTAAGACATGATGCTTTTGTTTATAACAAGGTGAAAAGTATAGGAAGGAGAAATGAGATATTCACTTTAATTATTCCTAATTCTTGATATTAAAACTTTCGGATTGGCATCTGCAGTTAGCTAGATACCTAAATGAAGAAATAGTAGCACGCTATTTCTGGCACACCCAAATATTGTTTGAACTTTGAAGTTCTACCTTCTCTTTGGTGCTGCATCATAGTTACGACTGCATGTTGTTTCTTTGTTTTACTGATTGCTCTTACCGATTTTGGCGATGTTTTTCATTTCTTTCTCATTTGGTGTTTATATAGTTACAAAGCAGGCACTAAGGTCAGTTCCGCCTGATGGGTTATGCATGGACAAGTTCTTGATTCAGAGCACAGTTGTCCCTGTTGGGACCACTGGTGAGGATATTACGTCAAGCATGGTAAGTGTTCTGAAGTTTAGAGAAAAAAAAAAAGGTGGTTTTGATTTTTTTATTCTGGTTTCACATAGTTTTGCTTGGCAGTTTGATAAAGATAATGGCAAATATGTTCAAGAGAACAAGCTCAAAGTGATCCTTGGCAGCCCTCCTCATTCGTTGGTACTATCACCAATAAATGGAACATTGAAGCAGGTGCTAGTTTATGAAGCTGCATTACTGAAAGATCAAGTTTGTAGTTGAGAAGAAAACCTCAGGCCACGTAACATGGCTAGACTCCATCTTAATAGGATGTATTGACAATGTGGGATTTTGTGTCCCCCCTGGCTCTTCCATGTTTGAATATGTCTTATCCTTTAACATACATGGATTAATTATTTGTTAGGACACTCTTCTCAAAACTCATAGGACACATTGGGAAGTGTATATAGAATTCAATGGTACATTGGAGTGTCACTGATAATCTTTTTCTTTCTTGGCTATGTAAATAGTGATTTTGGAGTTCAGTTAGGCTCTGGCCACGTCATTTTGTTATTTTTGGAATCCTTCAATTTGTGTTAAATATGCTAGATGCACATTTAGACTTATTCTGATAGTATGTTTTCTCTATTTGTGTTGGCCATCTAAGGATGCGGAGGAGTCCAAAGTGGAATTCAAAGCAATGAAGGATGTGGAGGAGCTGAAGTTGGTTAAAGATGTTGAGGAGATTAAGTCAAAACTAAATACACTCGAGATAAAGCTAACCAAGGTCAGTTTTTCTCTATGGTGTCTGGATTCCAATTCAATGATATCGTAGTACAGCTTCTCTTATTTGTTGGTCCGTCAGGTTTGTTATAAAGGGGAACACTGGGTATGTTAGATGTCTCTTGCAACTTTGTCAAGGGTTTGACAATAGGATGCCAAATCTCTTGCTTACTCCCCACCTCTCTTTCCCCATCCTGCATTGTTATTAAACCCGGCTCTTTAGCATTAATCTGGCAATTGAACCGAGTCAATAGCTCACTAGTTCAATTGTTGGGTCAATTAGTTGGAGCGGTTATATAATTAAAAATAGAAAATAATTATTATTAATAATAAATATGCTAAAAGATTATAATTATTTAGACAATTAATAAATCTACTAGAGCATCAAAAAATTCATAAACGAGTATAGAATAGCAGACCCAAAGGAGTATGCTTCATAATATAAAACGATTGGAAGAAAAAGCCATAAGATATAAAAACAAGCCTTAAAAGACATCATTCTAATTCCACATAGAAATCTCATGAGAAAGTACAAGATATAGCCTATAAAACTGTGGAAGCCTGAGCAGGAAACGACCATCGTGGAGGCCTAGGAAATTGAAAACCTGAGCTGCATTAACTATTTGTGAAGGCTGAGTGGAAATATTTAATTTTAAGGTGAACTAGATTCACATGACTAAACCGGTCTGAATTTTATAAAATTTATCTGGTTTAAACTGGTGTTCGACAGTTAGATTGAATGGACGATCTAACTTGTGAATCAGCCCAACTTAGGCACCGATTCACTGAGTTTATGGTTCGAGCGGCTGGGCAAGTCCGATTTTAATAACAGTACAGTTCGGACAAGATGTCGACTTATCCTTTACTAGTAGGGGTCTTCCGGAACTAACGAGCCCACTTTTCAGTGACAACTGGACAAAACCCTACAGGCTAAAGACCCATATCAAGAGAGTTGACAGATGTAGGCATATTTTTTTATATGTTACATGGAAATTAAGCCTTTGTAATATATTTTGTATAGTATTCGATAGAATTACGAAATTCACATCTAATATATATGACAACATGGTCAAAATTGAAAATATGAGCTTTTGGAATGGAATAGATGGTTAATGTATCACAATTCTGATGCTCTCTTTCTGGGCAAGGGGCACAAATTGTACACATGGATAGGAAATTAATATAAGCTTTGAAATCTTAATAGCCACTTACCGTTTTCCCCCCAAGTGTAGTCATTATTATGGATAGATACCGGAAAAAAATGGAAAAGAAACAAAATTTAAGAAACAATGGGTGTTTTTAAACAATAAATTAATATATTAATAAAAATATTGACCATAATTCGATTAATGTATTTAGCGAGTTCTCTGATAATCATAATGGTTGTATTGCTCCGTGATGGATGTCCTACCTAGTGTTTCAATGCTAATTTGGGTCTTGCATCATGCTTCAATTATTTTCATCACTAGATCTACCACAATTTTTCTACTACTAGATTCTAATAGCTAATTTTGGTTCTTTGTGAATTAGTCATCTTTTGTCTCCAACATTATCGTGGAAATTGCTTCTCATCCTACTATTTTTCCTTTATGTGGGATGGATGTTACAAGCATTAAAATTTCATTTTAAAACGATTAAAATGGTTCTGTTTCTAACGAGACATAAACAAATCAAGTGATTGAAACCAATGTGTCAGATTGTTTCGACAAATATTTCTGAATATTTTAGAAATAAATTCCTAAATTTTTTTATCTATTTGCATTTTGTTTTCAAAACATTTTTGAAACGTTTTTATCGTCTAAGAAATTGAAATCATGCACCAAAACAAAATTTTGATCCTTGAAATTTTGCCTAACGTGTTGTGGAGCATACTGAAAAAGTTTAATCTCGATGAGACATGTTTGAAAAAGGGTTTGTGGATGTATTTCCTTTAGTATTATAACCTATTCTTCTGGACTTCCTCGCAGGCTGAAGCAACCATTTTGAAGTTAATAGAAGAGAGGAGATTGATTGCTCAAGAGGGAGAAATTTTACGGCAAGAATTGGTAATGCTATTAATTTCAGGGAAAATTACACCTTGACCCCTTAACTATGTGGACCTATATTTTATTTTGTCTCTTGAATTATTGAATTTGAATTTTTTACATTACCCCCTCAACTATTTGAATGATTTCACATTGTCTCAACTTGAAATATTCTTTTATCTTTTAGACTGGATGCGTGGGGAAAAATGAGGGGGAGTGAAACAACTCTGACAATTCTCTAAGGGACGCTAATAATTGGGGGCAATGTGAAACTAAAATCATAGTTGAATGTACAATGTAAAAAATGATAGTTGATGGGGCAATGTGAAAAAGGGTCATAGTTGAAGGAATCAAAGTGTAATTTCTCCTTAATTTTGTCTTCTGCTTTAATATTTCTCATCTTTTTAGCCAATTTTACGATTCAATCAATAAATGCTACAAATTCATTATGTTCACTGTAACTCGTGAGAAATGAGAATAGAATGAGCTAGATTTTGGTCACACACTTGCTCTTACTGTCCTTTGCATCCACTGGATTTAGTGACTCCGTTTATTTGAATGGTGAAGATATTACGCACCTTGCTTTTTGGAACATGTTAAAGTTGGAATGACTAAAGTGGTTCACCAAAATGAGTTCTAAGGCCTCCAAATACCGCGAGAGGCCAACGCCCGGGCAGACACCCTGGCTAAGCTAGCCACCGCGGTTGACCATGACCTGTTAGGACAAATACCCATTGAAGTCCTAGCTCAGCCTAGCGTACGCGTAGAGGAGGAGCAAGCTGGCAAAAACCAAGTCATGCCAGTCGAAGAGAGCACCTCGTGGATGGATCTAGCGTATCCTTCCTACAAGGCGGGGTACTGCTAGACGACCCAAAGAAAGCTTCAAAGATAAGAGCCCGAGCAGCAAGATTCACGCTAATCCAAGGTAACCTTTATAAAAGAGGATTTTTTGTTCCGTTTATGAAATGTGTGTCAGGTGTGGAAGCAAACTATATTTTAAGAGAAATCCACAAAAGGCATGTGCGGAAACCATATTGGCGCAAAAACTTTGGCAATTAAGGCGTTGTGACAAGGCTACTTCTGGCCAACCATGACTAAAGATGCCAAGGAGATAGTGAAAAGATGTTAGGTTTGCCAGGTCCACAACAACCTACCCCACTGTCCGCCCGAGCTGCTCACTCTCGTGGTTAGCCCATGACCTTTTCAACAGTGGGGGTTAGATATCTTGGGGCCCCTGCCAATCGAGGTCAGACAATGCAAGTTCGTCATAGTCGCGGTGGATTATTTCTCCAAATGGGCAAAAGCTGAACCACTAGCCAAGATTACAGCGCATAAGGTCAAGAACTTCATCTGGAAGTCAATAATCTGCCGCTTCGGCATTCCCAGGGCCTTAGTTTCAGATAATGGGAAGCAGTTTGATAATTCAACATTCACAGATTTCTGTGCCGAGTTGGGAATCAAGAACTATTTCTCAGCCGCTCATCCGCAATCCAATGGGCAAGCTGAAGTGACCATCAGGACAATCAAGCTGGCCCTAAAAACCAGACTTGAGGCATCCAAATCTCAATGGGTAGACCACCTCCTAGCCATGCTATGGGCCTACCAAACAACTGTCCGAACCGCGACCGGCGAAACCCTTTTCAGTCTAGCATATGGGATAGAGGCAATGGCCCCTATCGAAGTTGGCGTGCCCACTGCAAGAGCCGAACTCTTTGATCTAGGGTAGAACGAGAGGTCTCTGCTGATAAATCTTGACCTCTTAGACGAAAGAAGGGATGATGCGCTGCGATAGATATTCTCCTATCAGAAGAACACGACTAGGTTCTATAACAAGCGGGTAAGGGGAAGGAATTTCAAACAGGGTGACTTAGTGCTAAAGAAATTACTTCTAGCTCGGAAGGACCTAACCATGGAAAGCTCGGACCCAACTAGGAAGGGCCCTACATTGTGAAAAGGATAGTCCAACCCGAGAACTATGAGTTACAAACTGAAGAAGGGAGGAACCTATAACACTCGTGGAATGTAAACCATCTGAAGCGATATTACCAATGATACTCCCCGGAAGCCTTTTAGAAAAGCAAGTTATTGTAAAACCATTCCATCATTTGACATCAATAAAATTTCCAAATTCCTCGCAAAGAAGAAAGTTGACACCGAACTGATCGCAAGAGCTCGTAAGCTCGGGATCGACAAGGCTTTTCAACTTAAGAGCTCGTAAGATCGGGAACGATAAGGCTTTTCAACCTAAGAACTTGTAAGCTCAAGAGCTCGTAAGCTAGAGAACAACAAGGCCTTTCAGCCAAAGAGCTCGTAAGCTCAAGAGCTCGTAAAGGCTTTTCAGCCTAAGAGCTCGTAAGCTCGGGAACAACAAAACTTTTTAGCTTACGAGCTCGTAAGTTCAAGAGCTCGTAAGCTCGGGAACGACAAGGATTTTCTGCCAAAGAGCTCGTAAGCTCGGGATCGACAAGGTTTTTCAACCTTAGAGTTCGTAAGCTCGGGAACAACAAGGCTTTTCAGCCTAAGAGCTCATAAGCTCGGGAACGACAAGGCTTTTCAGCCAAAGAGCTCGTAAGCTCGGGATCGACAAGGCTTTTCAGCCTAAGAGCTCGTAAGCTCAAGAGCTCGTAAACTCGGGAACGACAAGGCTTTTCAGCCTAAGAGCTCATAAGCTCGGAATTGACAAGGCTTTTCAGCCTAAGAGCTCGTAAGCTCAAGAGCTCATAAACTCGGGAACGACAAGGCTTTTCAGTCTAAGAGCTTGTAAGCTCGGGATCGACAAGGCTTTTCAGCCTAAGAGCTCGTAAGCTAAGAAACGACAAGACTTTTCAGCACAAGAGCTCGTAAGCTTAGAAACGACAAGGCTTGTTAGCCTAAAAGCTCGTAAGCTCAAGAGTTCGTAAGCTTGGGATTGACAAGACTTCAGTCTAAGAGCTCCTAAGATCTATGAGCTTGTGAGCTCAGGATCGACAAGGCTTTTTAGCCTAAGATATCCTAAGTTTGGGATCGACAAGACCTCAGTCTAAGAGCTCGTAGGCTCAAAGAGCTCATAAGCTCAGGATCAACAAAGCTTTCCAGCCTAAGAGCTCGTGAGCTCTGGAGCAACACGAATTTTCAGCTAAAGTATTTGAAAACTCGAAAAAACAGAACTTTCAACCTAAGAGGAGCCCGTAGGCTTCAAACAACATATTGGCACGAAAGCACAAAAAAGCAAGGTCAATAACCCAAAAGACTGTGTTTCATTACGATCAGAAAGGTTCACATTTCAACATTCAGGTACACCAAAAAAAAAAAGAAAAAAAACACCATCACAGACATGGGAATAATGCTATTCGGACATAGAAACAGCACCATTCGGGACATAGAAGTCGCACCATACGAGACTTAGAAGAAACACCATCACAGACTCCCCTTTTCTTTTGGATCCTCCCCTACAACGCCCTACAGCTTACAGTCTCCTTTCTCTAGCTGTGCATTCACCCCCTAAGCCGAGTGTTATCTTCCTTCAGAATGTCTCTCTCACGCTCCACTTCCGCCAGCTTCCTCTTTAGAGTCTCCACCTCAGCATCCCTCTTGTCGGATGGTTCTGCCTTTGGGTCGCCAGAAGGGACATCCGAATCAGGAAAAAAGGAAGGCGTGAGCTGGATCCGAGTAGAACTTCCCCCTATACCATAACGAATAAGGTTCTGAGGAGTAACGAGGGTAGAGTAGGGCAAGGGGGAAACCTTCTGGACCATGCGAACGATGAATGCCTCTAACGAAGTTAAGCCAGGAATACTTGCACAAAGCAATGCCAGCAAAAAAAAGGGGTTAGCAGGATATTTACTAATGAAGTTTGGGCAAACCAAAGATCGACAAAAGACGTTTACCTCTCTCCCGAAAGCTTCCCCAAGAACGAGGGATCCAGACAGGACAGTCTCTCCCCGCAGCAGGCTCCCATGAGTCCCCAGAGACAAAGAAAAAGCGCTGAGTCCACCTTTCGGGGGAAGAGGGAATGTCAACAACCAATGGTGGGTGAAAGTACCACTTTAAAGGGAGATAACTAAAGAAAGGGGAAAAGTCAAAGGACAGATCAAGGAAATAGAAGAATTTCGAGATAATAGGGAAGGTCTTAAAGCCCTGCATACGCCAGAAAATGAAGAAACTAACCAAGGTAGCCCACCCCTCAGGAGAAAGCCTAGAGGGACACATGCCATGATGAGAGAGAATCCAAACAAAGTCTCAATGGAGGGGGAACCGAAAACCACTTTTGAATGCCCCCTCAAAGAAAGCAACCTCTTTTGGAGCAAGCATGCTACAGGGTTTATCGGGTGTAGGAGCCCTAACCCTCAGACCGTCGGGGAGGTTATACCAACTCTTAATGGTATCAACTTTTGGAGTAGTAAGCAAAGATGGGAGCAGAAAAATGGAGTACCATTCGCCCTTTAGAGACTCCCAGGTTCGCTGCTTGAAAAGCCGAGAAGAAGCCATTGAACCAAGAGATTAAGAGGCTAAGAGCCAAAAGGAATCGAAGAATCGAAGAAATGAGATCTTTAAAAAATAGTAGGATGCAGGGACTTAAAATGCATGAGAATATATAGCTCCGAAGGAAGACTATTGGAATCCCATAAGAATAAATGGGGGCACAGAATTCGGAAAGGTTGTTGAGCCACCTAAAGGCCCACTTAAATGAATAGTCGCTTCACACGAACAGACGCCAGCTACATTACCTAAGAAATACAAGGATGCACGTGGCTAGACAAACGAGTAAACCAAAGGACAATACTACTCCAACCAGGCCAAGGCCTCCTTGGAGTAAGGGGGTAAGGGAATACAACACTTCCACTTCAAAAAAAAGCTAGTTTTCATTACCAAAGAAAATGTTTACAGGTGATTGCAAAAAAGAGGGGCAAAACAGCAGAATGACAATAGAGAACAAAGTGTAATGAGTTTGGTCTTCTAAGATTGACCGAAAGAAGAAGCAGGAGGAGCAGCATCAGGAGCCCCGCCACCAGGGTGAACATCAAAACGTGGTTGAAACTGCTCAAGATCCATGCCGGGGAATTTCTCAATCGCCTGGTCGGCAAAATTGAAAAACTCATCTACAAAGGCTCTGACCGCTTCCACCCTGGCTCCTTCGATCTCCTTTTGCTGATTCTCAATCAGTTGGCGCTCAGCATCCAGGGATCTGTTCAGTTTAGTAATAATAGCTTGGGACTCTTTCAACTACTCCAATAGTACAGTTCGAGAGATGAAAGAATCCAGAAGTTCCTCCATCCGAGCATCACAATCCTCCTTAACGCGAGCTAGTTCATCCTGGAAGGACACTTCGGAGGAAGTACTGGCAATTAGTTGTCGAAAAGTCTGAGCCCGCTGGGTAAGGACTTGCTCCAGCTCTCTCTTAGTGGCCAAACCCCAGCTCAGAAGCTTAGAGTTTCGCTGACGAGCCTCCTGGAGCGCGGCCGCCTTCTGTTGAATGTCGCTCCTCGTAATAAAAATCTCCCTCCCAAGTGCACAAACATGTGTTGCTGCCTATAAACAAAGGAAAGAGTCACAATGCTGCAAAACCCAAAAACAATTAGGAATACAAGGGAAGATGACACTTGTCTCAAGAAGGGCGTGAAGTGCTTCCCGGCTTCGGGTCTGAAACGGGAGTTTCACGCAACGCCTCAGGTCGGCCTGGGGGATTAGTTCCATCAATGCCTGACTACTCAGGCCCACGTTTCTTAGCAGGCTTCCCTCAAGATCAACGTTTGAGGAAGATTGAGCTCGTCTCGAGCTAGAACCAATTTGAACTGGACCCGTCACCGGACTGCCCACAACGGTCCCAACTGTGGTAGCAGACGTGGGCTTGGGCCTAGTGGCTCCCCCAGCTTGAGCAGGCAGAAAGCTCGAAGTCGGCAAAGACACTAAAACATCGCCACCAACGTCCGGAGCCCTCGGGCTAATGCCAACACCCGATGAGGAAACCGAGCTGATATCCCCAAACCTACCTCTTTTACCGCAAGTTCTGAACTCTTGGCCCGCCTCCTTTGACCCACTTATTCTAGTATCGTAGTCTGTTGGGTAACCAGGTATGAAAGAACTGCACAAGCAAAACTCGGAAGAGGATGAGTTCCCAAACAAGAATATAAGCAAGGAAATTTAGGCAGAATGTCGAATACTCACGACCGCTTGGCAATGAAGTCGGCTCAGGGCGCATCAACTCAGCATATGAAAATGGTAGGCGAGCGCGGGCCTAATTAACCCATATCAGTTCTTCCCCGGACAAAGGTGGGAGCTCTTCTATAAAAAGAATCAAAAAATACGAAGAATGATAGACATAGGACATTATCACCAAAGGAGACTAAGAGAAGCAGCAAAAAAAAAAAAGTCGTGGGCTAGCAGGAACTCACCCAGATTCCTGCACTACCCCCAATCTGTAGGAACCTTCATGGATGTCGAAAAAATTGCCCCATACTCCTACCCATCCCCAGAGACAAAAAAATATCTCCTCTTCCATCCTTCCGGCTCTAGAGGGAGGTCTGGGATAGGAATTTCACTCGCCCGTCTAGGAATGAAGTGATAAAACTTAGAAGCCTCCTTGGGACGATAGAAGTGAAGAAATTTCGATATGGTGGCCCTAGACTGGGGAAATAGCTTTTCCCATGCAATTGAGAAAGCCAGCAAGGTTGCCTAGGCCACTGGAAGAAGCATAGCTGGGCAAAAACTGAAGAAATACTGAATTTCCCATATGAAAGAGGGAAGTGGAAAGCGAAGCCCAAACAGAAAAAGAGCCTCGAAGAAACAAATTTCACCCCTAACTAAGGAGTGGAATCGACGCAAGGCGTTAGAGTGGACAACCACCCCAGGAGGGAGTCAAAACGCCAAGCAAGGGATCGGGCCTCTGCATCCCCAACTTTGCTGGCTTCGATGTCATGAAAGAGCCGTCGCATTACTTCCCATGGTGAAGAAAGAGTCTTAGCCATAAGAGCAAGGAACAAAGAAATCGAAAAAGGGAGATATAACACCAATAAGAGGAGACAAGGATTCTCTTTTCGGCGCTCAGGGAAAGACAATCATTCCCTGGGGATGTACTTATAGGTCCCACAGGCTCACACCCGTTGCTTTTGCCAAATGAAGTTAATACACGTCCCTCGCATTTAATGAGAAAGACGCGTGGCACAACGGGGAGGTCTTCAAGGCACCACGTTCGAAGAGCCACTTACCTCCCCTGACGGTGCACGATCTAAAATGGGCGAAACTGTCACATCTGGAATACATGAAAAGAGAAGTGAAAAGACCCAGACAACCCTGAAAAACCAAAGCAAGACACGTGGTAGGGTTCAAGTTCAGGATAACTCGAAAATCCATGAATTCATTCATCATAACTACCAGAAGACAACTCGACCCCAAAGATCGAAGTCTCACGAACAACAACAAAACTTACGAGGGTATAACCAAGACCAAACACCCGACACTTCGGGACTAAACAATAACACAAAACAATTCATCCTTAGAAAAAGGAAGCTGGTAACAAAATGTTTGAGAAATATAGGAATGTGTCATCCACCGGATTACATAACCATCAAAAAAGAAAAGGAACAAGGGGGAAAGAAGAAGTCATCAGTAGCCAACGTTAGGGGGCAGCTTCCTCACCACCAACAATTCCCTCTCCAGCAACTTTCGCTTTGGGCACGGACTCTGTCTCGATACGAGACGCCTCAGCATCTTTGGACACCTCGGATATTTTCTTGAAATCAAGGTGTGGCCGGATTGAGTCCAAGTCAAGGTCATGATAAGCGTCGCCAACTTGATCAAAATAGTTCAGGAACCCCTTCACAAAGGCTGAAGCGCTTTCAATAGATCAAACACTTTGGCTTTTAAGGACGCCAGCTCCGCATCATTGGCTTTGAGCTCGGCTTCTCAATCCTTCGCTCGGATGTCCGATAGCTTTACGAAGTCCCGGTGGCGGGCATCTAGTTCATCGTTGATCGTCTTCAACTCAGCGGCCTCACTCACCAAAGTCCTCACCTTCCCCTCAGCGTTATCCTTGCTAACCCTTATGGTGTTGAGGGCCTCTTTGGCCTTTTGGAGATCTTGCTCGTGTGAAAATTCAGCATCTTTACACAAGCAAGTGACTAAAAAAAATAATAAATAAATATATGCAACAAAAAGGTAGGTTAGCATATGAAACGGACAGGGAATTCAAAAACTAAGAGAAAGACATGAGTAACAATAACGGCCACCTCAGCCAAGCCTTGGATGGTATGATGAACCTTCATCTTAAAGGGAACCTGCATAGCCGCCCTGGGATCCGATATGGAGATCAGTTCGGACAAGCAATCACCATGGCCTCAGGATCGCTAAGGAAACCGCTCCCCTGCACCTTGGACTTTGGAGGGATGGGCTCCCCCTTTTTGCCCTTTTGGGAAGCTACCTTCCCGGGAGGATGAGTAGCCTCAGCCCCAAGCTTGCTTGCTGCGGCCCCCTCCAAGCGAGTATGACCCTTGGGAAGCTCGGGAGGAGAAGTGGACACAACAGCATCCCCATGAGAAGGAGGGTCCTCGGGCGTCTACTATGAGGGAATGAATGTCAGACCAAAAATCGATGCCTCCTTGGAGGGCGGTCGTGGCCCCTTCACTAGTTTCCTCATCTTCCTCGACTGCTCAGTATCAAAGAACATCGACATAATCAGGTCTTGATCCATGGGGTTGGATTGCTCAGTATCAAATGATAATGCAACCACCGGGACCTGGTTAACGGAGGGCCCTAGCTCGTATGTAGCAAAGTTATGTTCAGTCACCAAGTCGAAGAATGATCACAACCCCAAAGCTTTGGCCCTAGCGACTCGAGCGATTTTATCCTCGTTAAGCGTTGGACAGAAATCTACAAATTAGGCCAGATTTTTAATTCGGACAACAGAATAAGAACAAAGAAGGAACTCATAATCGGCAAGACAGCTTTACGTGTATTCCTTGGGACCCCCCAAACCCAGGGGATACGAGGAACGTCACCAGGCTCCCACGACAACTCCCAGGAGTCTCCTCTAACAAAGAAAAATTTTGGCTTTCGCCCTTTGTTAGAAGAAGGTAGCCCAAAAATCAGAGACTTCGCCTTTACCCTCTTGGCAAAGTACAAGAACTACAATGAGGGAGAAGACTTCAATTGGAAGAGGGAAGCGAACTCTCGAATGGAGGGAGAAGAGTCATTCCCACTCTTAAACCAATGGACAAGAAAGTTGACTAAGAGGCCCCAACCATTGGGAGAAAGTCGGGCCAGACAAACTTTATAGAAACCAAGGACATTTCGGATAAAAGGATGAACAGGGAATCGAAGACTAGCCTGGAATGCTGATTCAAAGAAGCAGGTCAGCCCGGGAAGAGAGGAATTGCACCTTTCATGTTTTTCAAGTGAATGCAATTCCACGGAATCAGGAAAATGATACTCTTACCTCATTTCCTCTAGATTGTCATCATCAAGGCAACTAGGGGTCTCTTCTGCACAACAGGTTAGGTCGGAATGATCTCGACGAACTCTTTCCCTAGAAATAGAGGGTGGTACTGGTTTAGCCCTCCCCTTCCTCAACCTAGAAGAGGCGGTGGGGGCCAAAGATGAAAGGGGGCGAGCCTCGACGGGGGAGGCCAAAGAGGAAATCCTAGGGACAGACTCAGAGGCCGTCTCGTCGGCAGTAAAAGAATGATTTTTGAGAGAGCCAGAGGTGCTGTCCCCGACCTCCTCACTAACCAAATCCTCGAAACCTGACTCAGAAGAAGTAACGAAAAATCTCCCCATCACAGTTTCAACTAACAAGCCAAAATGCAGATAAGGCAATTACAAGGCACAGTTCGTCAAGAACAAGGGTCTCAAGGACCAATCCATAAGAGAGGATATCCTAACTGAGGAAAAGGAGTGTACATATTGCGAAGGAAAAGAGAGGTCGTTGGAGTGACTCCTAAAATAACTGAATTTTCAAATCAGGAAACGAAACCCGAAAACCCACCAGGGAGGGTTGAAGGGATCTAGACCGAACAGAAAAGAAAAGAAGGGAAGAAAGACGTACCTAGTAAAACGCTAGAAGCGGGTAACTGGGAGCACAGAAACCCTAAGTCGCCAAGAAGCCAGGAACAAGTCTCCTCGAATGTTGATAGGAAGAGGAGGAGACGAGAAGAGAAGTTTTTTTTCAAAAAAAGAGAGGAGTGTAAAGTGGGAAAGGCAAGAAGTCTTCCCCTTCTTATACAAAACATTTAAAGCTATGACAGACAAGCGACAGGACACGCCAGAGAACCTACATCGTTTGGCTCGCTCGCTGATGACACATACGCGAGCCATCATAACTGACTGATACCAGCACAGCCCAAATCATATCAAAACCAACTACTGGGCATTCTCGCCATATAGAAATAATGTGGAGTTTGAAAAAGACATCTTTAACCCCAGGTTGGACATGACGTCGTCCTCGTGACCAGGGGCTAGGGGTAATTAATAAGGGTAAAATTCTAGGCATGGGCCACCAACAAGCCCGAAGCCCAAAGAGCCAAGAGGAGCTGGTGGAAAGTTTGGTGGCCTAACATAAAGCGCCTATGATTAACCCATGACAAAGGGCTAAAACGGAGAGGCCTAACGGGCTCCTGAGGGGCAGTGGCCCAATCCCGGCCCAATCAGGTGCCAACTAAAGGATAGTCTGAAGAGAAGGAATCAGATCTCTGCCTCACAGTCATCCCGTCGTGCCACGCATCTAGAGGATAGGGGGACCATCTCTAAAACCTGTGATAGCTACATCCTCCAGCATGCAGAAGACGGTGGAGCATAACGGCCTAGAGATCATGGGCGCAGTGGCGCCGGTTGAAAAAGGCTTTTGTAGGCCAATGACAGGAGGTCCCCACAGGATCGATAAAAGGTAGAAGACATCGCCAGAAACCACAAAGAGAGACGACCCATATATAAATAAAACAGTGTCCTACAAAAAGGGCATCCCCAGGAGAGCATTTGTGAACCGAGTCCATTCTATAAGCTAAACACCAACCCCTGTAACGGCCCAGTGCCTGAATCCTGCCCGTATACATCGGAGCTTTAATATACAGCATTAAGCAGCAAGAAACTCCATTATAGTGGACGTACCCTCGGTCTATCAGCTGAGACGAACCACTTCTCTTCTTCTTTTCCTCTTTGATTAGATAGTCCAATCTACCAAACCCGTTCTAACATCAAACCCAATAACCTCGCATACGTTGGGCTTGGGCTTTGATTTCCGAGACTCCATCAATATATATATATGAAATTTTAAAATTTAAATGATACATAAATATCAAAAGGAATCTTGAAATTCTTACATTCTAGTCTTAAAAATTTCACATTCAATTAGGTATGCACTATTTATGGTAGGGGTAAAAGGGCATTTATGACTTTTCTTAGTAGATGTACTTATATTCCAATAATTTAAAAGATGTACTTTTATCCTATTAAATTTTTAGGGAGGTACCGGCCTCCTTAAGCCCCTATTTTTTTGTCAAACATGGGAATTGTGGGCTCCAGGATTAATTTTGCCCAATTCTAGGGATATATCCCCCAATTTAACAAACCAAATGGCTGTAAGTGATTCATTTATGAATCTCTACCTCTCTTTTTCTTTCAACATTTATGATAGACCTTTAATAACACGTACTGGTGGTGTCTACTTATGGAGTGATCTATTGTTCAACAAATGACATTCTAATTTCTGGCTTTCAGAGACTTCTTGTATTTTGCTCATTGTGTTCTGTAAGCACCCTTAGGACATTGTAGATCTATTGTTTTACATTTGGTGACAACTTTTTTTTTTCACTTTGCAGGCACTGCTGGGGAGTAAGAAAGGCGTGATAAGAGCTTCGATGGGTTTCCTTTCCTGTTTGTTTGTATGGAGGCGCTAATCAGTCTCATGATAGGACACCAATTGCACCCATGATTTGGAATTTTTTAATTCCCACTTTATCGTTGGTTTTAACTTAGAGACATGTTTCCTTTCCTGTTTGTTTGTATGGATGCACTAATAAGTCTCATACTTGGGCACCTGTTGCACCCAATGATATGGAATTATTTGAGTTTTTTTATTGTACTTCCATCTTTTTAACTTATTTATCCATTTTATTGTTGGTTTTAACTTATTTTCTCAACAGTTTAATGTTGTTACAACGGGGTTTAAGTTCACACTTTTCAAGTTACAAGATTGTTCACAAAATACACATTTAAGAGGAAGCATATTTTGTAAACACATTTTTATGAGTAAATTACACTTTGCCCTTTAAATTTTGTCCAAAGCACCTCGGCTGAGCATAGACATAACATTCTCAGATGAAGATTTGGAAGGCTATTAGCATCCCCACGACGATCCTGTGGTGATGAGGGTTATCATTGCCAATAGAACTGTCCATCGAGTTCTAATCGACAATGGCAGTATTACAGATATCATCTTCGCATCCGTTTTCGACAATATGGACATTGGCAGACAAGCTATAACTAGTGAGGACTCACTTGTTTGGATTCTCGCGAGAGAGGGTGCTAGCCCTAGGCTCAATCCAGCTTGTTCTCACAATGGGAGACCCACCCTGCAAATTCACCATCACGGTAAGATTCCTGGTAGTTGACGCCCTTTCAGCGTATAACATTCTACTGGGTAGGCCTTCTCTCAACGCCATGACGATTATTTCTTTTGCTTACTACCTCATAATGAAGTTTCCTATCGAGAATGACATCAGAGTAGTTCGAGGAGACTAGCGAGTAGCATGAGAGTGTTACATGGAATCTATGAAGAAGAGAGAGGTTGAGGCTATGCAGTTAGATGAGCTGGAAGCAATGCCCACACCTTTAGAAGAGTTGGGACCTATCCAGCTCGACGAAGACCCAGAACATTTAGTGTACGTGGGGTCAAAACTTCTCAAGGAAGTTAAGGATCTCCTTATTTAATTTCTTAAAAAGAATATGGAGATATTCATATGAAAGTAGGAAGATAAGCAGGGGATTGATCCCTTAGTCATCACATACAAGCTCAGCGTGAACCCAACCTTCAAGCCCATCAAGCATAAACGAATGAATTTTGCCCTAGAAAACAATAAATGAGGAGGTCTCTAAGATTCTCCATGCCAAGATCATCAGGAGGGTAGATTATCTAACTTGGCTGGTCAATGTGGTCCTTGTAAAGAAGATCAATGTCAAGTGACATCTTTGCATCGACTTCACTGATCTGAATTGTGGCTGCCCAAAGGACAGCATCCCCTTGCCTCGAATGGACTTGATCGTGGATGCCACAGTTGGGCATGAACTGCTCAGTTTCATAGATTCTTTTTTATGATACAGTCAAATCAGGATGGACCCGAGCAACCAAGAGAAGACGTTCTTTGTAACTAAGCAATGGACTTATTGTTACCAGGTTATGCCATTCGGGCTAAAAATTGTTGGAGCCACATACCAACGTTTAGTAAATCGTATGTTCCAGAAGCAGATCGGGACATTAATGGAGGTATACATAGATGACATGTTAGTGAAGTCATTGAAAACTAAGCTCCGTATCAGACATCTCTAAGAATCTTTTCAGACCCTTGAGAAGTATAAGATGAAGCTCAACCCAGCCAAATGTGCCTTTGGGGTTTTTGCTGGAACATTCTTGGATTTTATAGTCAACAATCGAGGTATAGAGGCTAATCCAGAAAAGGTAAGAACTGTAATCAACAAGCAACCACCCTCTAACATAAGGGAGGTCCAACGTTTAACTGGAAGGATAGCATCCTTAAGTCGCTTTGTCTCTAAGTCAAGTGATTAGTGACAACCCTTCTTCCAAATATTAAAAAGGGCTTTCCAATGGGATGCACAGTGTGGGGAGGCATTCAAAGCCCTTAAGGATTACCTCAGTTTGCCCCCGATCCTTGTGAGCCCTAGAGAGGGAGAGATGCTCACTTTATACCTTGCTATCTTAGATTTCTCAACTAACGCAACATTGGTTAGGGAGCAAGACAGAGCCCAACAACCAGTCTATTACTGCAGCAGAGCTCTGAGAGGGATGGATGAGAGATATCCGAAGATGGAAAAGGTAGTCTTAGCTCTAGTAACATCGGTAAGGAGACTCAGGCCTTATTTTCTAGCCCACACAATAGAAATCCCCACAAATCAGCCGATGAAGTAGATCTTGCACAAGCCAGAATCATCAGGAAGGCTAGTCAAGTGGGCAATAGAGCTCAGCGAGTTCAACATCAAGTACAAACCCAGAACCGCTATCAAATGACAGATATTGACAGATTTCATTGCAGAATTCACACCATGTCAAGAAGCTCCTAAGAGGCAACCCAACTAGTACCTAACCTCTCGACGTGGAAGCTCTCGATAGACAGTGTTGCCAATGCCCAAGGTAGCGGTGCTAGACTGATCTTGAACTCTCTAAATGAGATAGATATAGAGTACGCCCTCAGATTTAATTTCAAAGCTTCAAATAACGAAGCTGAATACGAGGTCGTGATTGTCGGGCTCAACTTGGCTTATTCCATGGAAGCAGAGCAACTTGTGATCCACAATGACTCTTAGCTGGTAGTAAAATAGATCGAAGAAGCATACGAGGCTAAGGGGGAAAGAATGACTCTATATCTAAAAAAGGTACAAGAGCTAATGAATAAATTTGTGTAGGTTAAGGTCGTACATGTCCCCAGGGCTGAAAATTCCTGAGCCAATGTCTTAGCCAAGCTAGCCACTGCTTCCTAGGAAAGCCTAGACAGGCTTATCCCATTTGAACACTTGGTAGAATCTTCAGTCTGTCCCGAGGTCGAGAAAGTATTGCCTGTTCAAACTCAGTCGACTTGGATGGATCCAATTAGGGAATACCTTCAGAATGGAACCTTACCTGCAGATTCCAAAAAAATAGCAAAACTAAGAGTCGGGTCATCTAGATTCACCATTCTCCAAGGAAATTTGTATAAACGGGGCTTCTCGGCACCACTCTTGAGGTGTGTAAGAGACGAGGAGACCAATTACATCTTAAGGGAAATCTATGAAAACATTTGCGACAATCATATAGGAGTTCGAGCTCTGGCTAGCAAAGTCCTAAGGCAAGGGTATTTCTGGCCCACCATACTCAGGGATGCAGTAGAGCTAGTCAAGAGGTACAGAACCCGTCAAGTGCATGCCAATATTACAGACTGGCCATCAGAGCTCCTTACCTCGGTGATTAGTACATGGTTGTTCCAATAGTGGGGTCTAGACATACTCGGCCCTCTACCCACAAGCACGGGACATTGCAAATTTGTCCTAATAGGGGTAGATTACTTCACCAAGTGGGGTGAGGTAGAGCCTCTTACGCAGATCACAGAGTAGAAAATCCAGTGTTTCACTTGAAAATCCATAATCTGTAGATTTAGAATCCCAAGGACATTGATCTCAGATAACAAAAAATAGTTTGACAACTCAAAGTTTAAAGGATTTTGTGCCGAGCTAGACATAAAAAACTACTTCTCAACACCAGCTCATCCTCAGTCGAATAGACAAGCAGAGATAACTATCCGAACTATAAAGACAACTCTGAAGACCAAGCTCGAAGCCTTAAACGTATGATGGGTGGAACATCTTCTAGAAGTACTATAGGCTAACAGAACCACAACCAGGTCAGAAACTCAAGAATCGCTCTTCGTCTTGGGTTATGGAACTGAAGTGGTGGCCCTTAAGGAGATAGGCGTCTCATCCCCAAGAACAGAGCTCGCCGACCCCGAGCTAAATGATGAATGACTCCTAATCAACTTGACCTTCTAGAAGAAAAGTGGGACAGAGCCTTACAGCTTATCCTTGATTATCAAAGAAAAACAACTCAATTCTATAACAGAAAAGTCAGACATAGAAATTTCACCGTACAAGATCTAGTCCTCAAGAAACTCCTTCCAGCTAGGAAGGACCCCACCCATGGAAAGCTAGGGCCCAATTGGAAAAGCCCATACATTATATCCAGGATAGTTAGACCAGAAAATTATGAGCTACGAACGGAGGAAGAGAGAGTTTTGCTCATTCATGGAATGTTGAGCATTTGAAGAAGTTCTTCCAATAATAAAGAACTATACCATTGTTAAAACTTCATTACAATAAAAAAGAAGTTTCAGCTCAGATGTCATTCTACTACTAACGCATGATGAGCTCTTCAGCTCATAAAACCAATGATGAGTTCTGCATAAAGACTAAGATGAGCTCTTCAACTCTTAGGGATAACAATAAACACTACAGCTCACATGACCACAATGAGTTCTTCAAACTCACAAAGCTAAGCTTCTCAGAAAAGCTCCTCAGCTTGGGGACAGGCCTCATACTTGGCAAAAACTAAATTACTCCCAAAAGAATAGAGTTCTCCTTGAAGTAAGGGAGAAAAAGAACAAATAGCAAAATAAAAGCAAGATAAAAGTTCTTGTCATTTCTTAGAAACTGTTACAAGAAAATAAGAAATTTTAATACAAAAAGCCCTAAGGATCAACAGTCAGACCAACAGTTTCTTTGGGCAACTCAGACATAGTCATCCCTTCTGGCAGTGCAGAAGGAAGATTAGATGAAGCCGCAGGAAGTATAGATGAAGCTGAAGGAGCCTTAGAAAGGACAGGGACTTCAGCTTCAATAAGGACTTCAACTTTAGTTGGGAGTGGAGTAATTTCAGAAACTCTTACCTCTGTTGAAGTAATCACCTTAGTTGGAGTAAGCTCAAAATCAACACTAGAAGCAAAAACCTCGACCCCAGCCTCCTTATCTATAGTTGGCTCGTCTTTCTCCTTGTCTAGAGGATGATCAAATTCAAAGTCCTGGTGGAATATTTTTCCATGACTTGCTCCTAGAAGGCAAAATAGTCAGCAACCCAGTTGTAGCACATTCATCTTGGAGCTCAGCCACCGTTGTGTCCCTTGCCTTCACCTTGGCCCTCTCTACCTCAATCTCCCTCAGCAACACGACATTAACCTTAGCCAACATATCGTACTCTTTCTTGATGGACTAAAGAGAATCAAGAGCCTCAAAGGCATTCTTCCACAGTTGGAGCAAGTTGTCGGCTTTAAGTTTGAGCTCGTCTCTAGCCTTCTTGGCTTCGGTCTTTTAAGCCCTTGTTCGCTAAGTTCAACTCCGTAACCCGAGCCTTCAGATTGTGCACCTGAGATTTTAGGTCCTCATTGGTAAAGGCCAGGTCGGCAAACTTGAGTTTGAAGGCCTTTGAGGATTTTTGAGACACCTTGGCAGCACTCTCCAAAGTCCGAACTCTACTCCCCAAGGCACTCACATGAATGGCCAGCTGAGAAAAACAAAAAGGCTAAGGTCAAAAAAATCACTTATTCAAACGAAAAGTTTAAAAAGCTCGGAGCTTACCGACATCGCTCTATACAGTGCAGTAGTAGCCGAGGTAGACAAAGGCACCATTGAAACTTTCTGAATGTCAGATTTAGGGATAACAGACGTAATGACCTCGACAACAAGGTTCACGTTCTTGATAAGCGAACCCTTGCCTTTGATCACCTTTCCTGACGAGCCCTCTAGTGTAAACAAGGAACCCCCTCGATAGACTTGGAGGGATAAGATTCCCGTAGGAAATAAGCTATTGCCTTGAGGGCCCCAACCACTTTTGTCGATGAAAGAGAAGACGAGACCCTAGTTGATCTAGAATGCCCCACGGAGAGAAGGGGAGATACCGCTGGGAAATAGACTTCACTAGCGGAGAGGTCTTCTGAAGGGTTGATAGAGGTGAGAAGATTATCTGAGAAGGTGGAGGAAAGGATGAGCTCACACTTGGTATCTTCTTAACAGAACCTGGGTCTTCCCCAGTTCTAACCTTAGCCTTACGCTTCCTACCAAGTTTGCCCTTCCTAAATTGAGCCACCTTGGCCCTTACTGCCTCAGCATCTAGAGCCATCAAGCTGGAACCTGAGAAATCAAAGCAAGAAGATCATTAAAAACGAAGAAAAGGAAAGAAAGAACTAGAGATGAAGATAGAAGAGCCCTACCAGATGGATCTTTTTGTAGCAGCCATTGATATTGGAATTGGAGTCTCAACTCTCACCTCGGGAGGACTGAACTAGAACTAAGTGAGCACTACAGGCTTGATAAGCTCAGAGTACCTCTCTGGCTGACAACCCTCCAAGCCTAATAGGATAATCCTATCCTCTGCACTGAGGTTGGGACGAATGCCTTAGAATAATAAAAAGAAACAAGGTTAGCAAAAATAAGCATCAAATCGAGGGAAGAAGTTAGACCACGCTTCCTCGACAAGAACTTACCCAAGTTATCAGGAGCTGACCAAGCCCGAGGCACAAGCAGAGTGTCAGAAGCATCCCTTGGGTTAAATTCTCATTCCTTCCTAGACACAAAGAAAAAGAGCTTCTTCTAGCCCTTATGGGAACTCGGGAGGTTGGATATTAGAATAGGGGCTTTTACCCGTTTATCAATGTAAAGGAAGCCATCAGAAGGAGAAAATTTAACGTTGAAAAATTTCATGAGCAAATGTATCGAAGGGACACCGAGCTGATTTTTCTTGAAAAAAATGAGGAGACCCACTAAAATACCCCAAGAATTGGGAGAAATTTGGGTTGGACAAACATTAAAATGTTGAAAAACAGAATTAAAAAAGGGACGTAGAGGGAACCTAAGACCATTCTCAAAAGAAGTAGCAGAGAAATAGACCTTCTTAGGCACGATGGAGACATAACAGAGGTCTATGTGAGGAGACCAATATTGCATACCCTTAGGAAAGTCGAACATAGTAGAAAGGACACTCAGGTAAGGAGGGGTGACTTCACTAAAACCTACTAGGTCAGAAGCTCAGGGATCCCCAACACTGCCAGAGGTCCCAACCTCACTTTTTTTGGCTTTCCCCTTTTGAGATGCCTCAGACCTCAGGGAAAGTCCTGGCAGAGACAATGTGATCTCTGCCTCATTCACGTCAACGGTATCCACACCTGGAAAATTGTCTATTTCATCCTCCAAATCCTCCAAATCATCCTCATCCAGCTCAAGAGATCGATCACCCATAGCTAAAGATACTGAGGAAGCAGTGGCCTTAGACGAAGTAGACATGATAGCGTGGAGGAAAGGAAAACTAAAGGAGGCGTAAAAGGGGGACGTTGCTGAAACAATCTTCCAGAGCCCAAGGATCAAGGCTCCAATGGCCAAAGAGGAAAATCCTAGAAATAGCATAAGGATCCAAGAAGAGTGGAAGAAAAGATAAGCTACAACCTGGACTCCTAGAGAAGCAAAAGTGAAAAGTCTAGAAATGAAGTTGATAGAGTAGTATACTAAAAATTTATTTGATGTAGTGAAACTCATTTTATTAATTAATAGAAGTTTGTTCTTTCCATTTTATTAAAAATCTATATGGACAAAATGTTTGCATTATATTTAATATATGATATGAATGTGTGTCATATATTTTACATTATAAATAATCTGGTGTGTAGAGTTCGACTTATGCACAGAAGACCAGATTATTGGATTATTGTATAATATGAATATAGGTTCACAACTCTAGATTAAATTGGACACACTATCAGTATGATTGTAGTGTAATATTTTGATATAGTCTGTCTTGATTGTAGGAGACTGTTTGATGTCTCGAATTATTGCACTAGTACACTTTGTGTATTGAACAGACTCATCTTGAAGTAATTATCTTTTAATGATTCAATAAGATAATAAATACCTCATTATTATTATGATTGTTTTTATTTTTAATCACAAAATATTTAATTGTCACATACATATAATATTTGTCTCTTTAATTCATCAAATTGTGAGATTTATATCGAATCAATAAGCTCGGTTAATTGGAAGACGATGTTATTTGTATGGTGAAAATTAATTATTAAAGGAAATCACGTCTTAGTGTTTAAATGAGTTGATGATGTTCTCTTAAGGAAACTCATTAGTTTTGTTCATGTTAAACCCTGCAAGTGGATTTAATTATCCGACATGACAAATAAGTTGAGTGATTATGTTTCAAGGAATAAAAGAAGTCAATTAAATATAATTGTCAGTAATTTATTTAATTGATAGACATTTGTAATCTTAAACGTAGGGGGATTATTAAATATATAATTATAAAGAGTTCGAATATAATTTTAAAATATAACGCAAGAGATCAATAATAAGTTTTTAGTAGATTGATTTATTATTAATGGGTTGTAGAATGTTTGTTCTGGATTAAACATAGGAATCTTAGGCCCATTGAAAGCCCGATCCTTATTTCTCCTTAGGATTTTTGTCGTAGTCTATATATAGAAGTCTAGGCTCTCTAATTCAGCATATATTCTTTACTTACGTTTTTTAGAAAGGCTAAAAGGGAGAGCAAAAGTTCAAAGGTTCTGGCAGCCCACTCCGCATCCAGATTCTGACGTTGGGGGATATATGACAGAAGGCCGTGAAGTTTGTCGAGCTGTCTTTCGAGTTCGTTGTTAGGTTCTGCGTTTGTGCTAAGACGAAATCAATCCCAAGCGATCTTGAAAGTAAACCCTAATTCTGCCTTGTAGGGTTTTAAAAGACAATTTTTTGTATTCAATACATACGCGTTACTAATGGTTCTTGGGATTTTCGTTCTAACAGAAGCAACCACCTTGAATCTGTGGGATCCAAAATGAATGGAGGCCTAAGAAGAAAGAAAATAGCAGAGCAAAAAACATACCTAGCTAAGAACAATCGACAATCAAGAACCCAAGATAAATCCAAGGAATGGATTAAACTAGCCTCGCATAATCTTTGGAGTAAATTTGGAAATTGCCAACAAAACCCTAGATCTCCAGCAAATTTGGGGGGGGGGGGGGGGGACGAAATCGCAAAGGAAGAGGAAAAGGAGAGAAATCTGGAGAAAGAATATGAAGGAATTTCAAAATGATGAAGCAGTCATTTTTTCCTCTGTTGATGCATTTAAGGCGAGTGTACGAACAAACACGTGGAAGTAGAGGGATAGGAGATGTGCGTGAGAAACAAGGCAGAATGATTGCACGTCTACAACACCATGACAGCCAAGAAATGTCCCATTGTGCGCATCTTGAGGTCGATCCCAAACAATCTCGCTCACCCAAACTAGAGCTTAATCCCAGTTCATACAAAGTTCACTTGACTAGGGACTATGGGCAACTGATGATACCTTAAATATGCTCAAGGATGAGCTTGGTAATTTAGGTCGCGTTTTCCTAGATCGGGAGCCTAACTGGTTTTGGATGCCCATGAAGCTCGAAGTCAAACCCCCTTCCCTATAACCGTGTCTCAAGGAGAGTAATACAAGAAACAACTGGCTTCCATCCATGCACCTCCCAAATAGTAATGATCGCATATTCAGGCAAAAGAACCGCAACTGCCCTAACACCCTCCATAACTATTGCGGGATAGCAACAACCGTTACAAGGAAAAGCACGGATCTTGCCAATAGGATCAACTATAAATAAAGGGCTTAACCCCCAACAACAGGGACAAGCCAATGTAGCCTAAACAAGAATTTTGTAATCTCTTTTCTTATCAATATAAGTCTCTGGAGCAAGAGACTCTCTTGAGAGTGGATTAGCCGAACTTTCAAGCTGGTGAACCACTATAAACTCTTCGTGTGCTAACTTCTATTCCCTAGTCCCAAATATTAAGAGCTTAGGAGCTCAAACTGAATAACTCAGTACTCATCACACTCATACCTTTGTTTTATCGTGCAACATACACCATCACATGGTAAAAGTGGAATTGTTGATTCCGCTTTCAAAGCGTAATCGTGTTGAAAGCAAAATCAATAATTTCATTTCCAAAAATTACAGTATATTGATAAATAATTTTAAAAGTGCGATAAATTAATATTTTTCTTAGAAAATGATAGTATTTTGATAATAAATTCATCAATATGTAGTGTTTGAGTTCTTTTCTCAAAAAACCTGACAGGAAAATGTACGTGTGTGAAGTCTATTTCTTGAATAAACTTTGTCAGATGGGATAGACTTCCTAAAAATATCAGCTATTTGGTAAATGTGTATTTTAAAAATATTTTTAATTGAAAGTATATATTTATTTATATTATTAATAAAAGTACCTAAACGTGAATTTTTTTTAATTTATTATATTATCCTTACTTAAATTTTTATATCCAATCATATTCTAATCTCTTATCTTATTTAATTTAAACAATGACAATTTAATACATCAATGATGTATATTACTCTATAGAAAAGTTAATAGACACTTTTATTCAAGTCTTGTTCTTCTCTATATTATGGAAATATAATTGCAACTATCATTGAAGGCAACAAAAATATGATAAATAGTATATCATTACAAATCAATGTTATGGAAGTTAAAAGAGCTTAGTGAAAATGAAAGGACACAAAAAATCATAAAATCCAAATGTTTAATGAATTGAGAGCATATGTGTCAAGTATAAATTCAGCCCACCCTCAATCCATAACAGCCACTACCTCAATTACGCAAATTACAAACAGTCTAATTCAACAACAAAATCTTTATTTTCAATTAGAAATACGAAAAATAAAAAATTGAAAAATATTGTCATCGTATTAAAATCAAGAACAATGTTATTAGGACTTAATTTGCTGACATAATTCATTATGACTTTTAAATTGACTGGGGGCTTCATTAAACATTAAAATTTGGTGTTGATCAAATAGTTCCACTGAAGCAACATTATAATGTCAGCAAATTAGGTCATAATTTTAGGTCCAAATAGGATTATTCTAAAGTCAATTAAAACATTGAGGAATTAATTGTTCCTATTGAAATTTCAAAAATCAAGTTAAAACATGACTCATACTTGAAGAGTATAAATCTTAAAAAGTTCAAATAAAAATTATACTTTAACCTAGGACATGTGCGATGCATCTGTGTACTGACTAATAACCGTAAAAATATGTTTGGTGTCAAAACTTCATTAGGTATAAAATTACACCCACTTTACAATGCAAAACGTTAATCTTGATATTAATCTAAGTTTATTTATCATATTTCACTAAATAATTTACAAACAATTAAATTGCAAAAGCGTAACAACAATTTCAAATAATTAATCAAAATAACTTTAAAATCCATTCATGGCTCTCACATCAATTGGTAATGACTCACGGGGGAATTTGGAAGTGTGAGGTTTTTTCATTTGAATATGGTTTTGATACCAAAACTCCATTTTTTTTGATATTATACTAAAATATAATTTTTGTATTTAAATTATTATTAAATAAATTTTAATACGCATCACTTTGTGAAATTAAAAACATATAAATTAAAATTTTAATTGTTGGTATCATAACATAGTCATTTGTCTTACGTGAAAAAAAGAAAATCAGGCGACGCACATTGACACATATATTAATCACGGCGGACTACAAAATTTAAAGCCTTCAACGTCATCACCAAATCCTCAAACATATAATGATATTCGAGATAAGTCTATTGACTTAATTAATTTTTAGTCAACATAAGAAAATTTTACACTTAGATGAAGAAAAAAAAAATCTGCATCGTAATCTAACCTTAATATTTTACACTTCTAGTTCTTGACAACGCAGACGAAAAGTTTTTTTTTTTTTTGTCTCTCCCCAACTTAGATGGAATTTCTCTCTGGTTTCTTGGGGTCGGTATTTATAGGCTTTATGTAAATTGTTTGTGTTATTGGGTCAAAATAGAGAATGGCTGAAAAAATAGAGGTTAATATTGAAATTTCATCTTAATACTTTAATGATGCAAGCCCACTTGGCCACAAGTGATAAAAAGCCGGTTTTTGAGGAGCGTCCTGATGCTCCGTTTAGTACGATAAAAAAGTGAAAAGATGAGAAAAGATAGAAAGTGGAAGAATAAAAAAAATATCATGTTTGGTAAAGTAAAAAAAGTATGAAGGATGAAAAAATGGATGTATTAACTTTCCTTTCAACTCACCAAAATCAATCCCTCCAAAATCGGAAGGAAAGTGGATAGAAAGTTAATTATTTGTGTTAAGATGTATCTTATTTGTCTATATATCTTATGTATACATTAATTTCATATAAAAATATAATGGTAAAATATGTATATATATTTTAAAAATAAAAATTAAAAAATTTAGATTAAAAAAAATATTTTTTTCATCTTAACTAAGGATGAAAATTTTAAACTCAACACAATGACACGACTCAAACTCGATACGAAAATAAACAGATCAATTCGTAATTCAACACGACACAGTTAGTTAAATGAGTTAAGTTAGGTTTGACTAATATTCGACACAAACTCGTAATAACGTAACACAAATTTGATATGACACGACTCGATTGGATTGTCACCTCTAATCTTAGCCAGCATAAAAAATTTTTAAAAAAATAGTTATTTTATTTTTCAACCATCCAATCAAACATAAAAGAAGGAAAGTGTATCCTTCCTATTTTTCATCCTTAAAGAATAAAAAATGTATTATTTTTATTTTTCATCCTTCTTATTTTTTGTCCACTCTATCAAACGGAGGATAAGACTATAAATGGATAACGAAAAGACGTACGCTTTAAAGAGTCAACTTTTTTTTTTTTTTGCGCACCAAACTTGTGACAAAGTTGAAGAAGTGGTTGCATCCGTGGGAAGTCTTTTTGGGTCGTTCTCCAAACAGGGCATGAGTCAGTGGGCATATTTTAAGCAATTCATAAAAGTTAAAATTATAGTTAGCCTCTAAACTTTGCACATGCTTTCAATTAAACCCATAATTTTCATTTTATCTCAATTTAGTCCCCCAACTAATTAAAAGATTGAGGGCTTATTTAAAACTATATAAAAAATTCAAGGATCAAGTTTATTTTTCACCTTTATTTGTTGTATAGATTACCCTTACTTACCCAGTCACATGAGATACAGTGAAGACACATGCGCATTACTCTGTTAGGATTTTTGATGGAATTAAATAGAAGGATTGGATTAGAATTTTTAGATAGTTGTAGGGATTAATTGAAACAAAACAAAGATTAAGTGCTTAATTGAAATTGAATGGAAAGCTTGGGGGCTAAATATGATTTTTATCATTCAAAAGTTAGAAAAAGATCGAATATTGAAAACTTTGCAAAGAAGAGATAAGGTGCTTTTTGGTAAGTGGGTATGGGGGGTTGGGTAAGATGGGTTTGGGAAAATACTCTAATAGACCTGAAACCCTTGTTTGGATGGCTTTTTCAAGTCATGCACAGCAGTCTCAGCCCCCTAATTGGCTCGGCACCTTAAATCCTTTAATGTGAGTTTCATCAAACCCATATGGGGTGAGTTTCGGTCGAGCCATACTTGAATTAGTGAGACAAATATCATTTGTATCCTTGAGTTAAACAAAAATAAGTATAGATTGTATTAACCAATAGGCAATAGAATCATTTATAGGACAAATATATTATAATAATAGTGATATATCCGTGGGTCTTATATATGTATGTGTTACATACAAAACATAAGTATGAACTGAATTCAACATTAAATTTCATCTTTGAAATGAGGGGTTTGAAAAAATCAATCCAAACAAGCCATAAAAGTATCGTACTGCAATCACAAGATCCCAAAAAAATTAACAAACCCAAGTCCAAGCACCACTTCCAAAGAAGTCTTAATCCTTTGAAAAGTGGACAAGAGTTTAGCGATTAACCTGAAATTCTTAATCTTTAGTTATTGTGACTACATCATGATTTGGGTAACGTATGCAGACATGATCTTGTGATTACTTGAAAAAAAAAATAAAGAAAGAAGATAAAAAGCATCATGGAATGGTGGGAAAGATTAGTGTGTCCAAGCTTTAGTGTTAAAGCAAACCAATAACAGGAAACCCAACACTCTTTTAAAGTGTTTAAACCGTGAGAACTTCACTAGTTTGGTTGAGCTGTGGGTCGTGTGGCAGTGTGCTTTCTACATAATCTTCCATAGTGTACCCTGAAGACAACTAAGATAGGACCCTATAAAAGTAGATTGGTTAATTTAGTCTATTGGCAACTTTATATTAGAGTGTCTTAGCAATGTTCTACAAATCATCGTGCACTCGAAAAGAATGGACAAGGATCCTCTGCAGTACTTGTTTTTTATACAAAACAATGTCATTTAAAGAAACAATGAAAGCTAAAGCCCATGAAGAAGTACCACTCTTTCCATTTTTTTGCTCTTTTACCAAATAGTGTTGTGCAAATGCCAAGGATGTGTTTCAAACAAATGATGCCAAAACAATTCAAATGGATGTTATTATTGATCAAAAGATTGATCCGGCTCCACTATATAACCCATCATGCAAAAGGTTATGTAAAAGTATAGGGAAAAAAAAAATCCAAAAGGCTAATATTCTTTGTCCATTGTCTAGATTTAAATGCAAAAAGTTATGACAAAGTATATAGAAGACAAAAAATACTATGAATTTCAAATTTTGAAATCCCAAATTGCATTCCAAATGAACAGTGAGTATTTTTTTTTTGAAACTTTTACAAGTGAGGTGATGGTGAAATTCGAACCCATGACCTACCAATTCAATGGCGAGTTGTGGTGGCCATTAGGCCTACAGCTGATCCACACAAGGACTATTGGATGAGTTGATTCAGTCAATTTTTTTAATAGAACTTATTGATCCAATGATGCTTATTAATTTGAGACATCATTTGGGATCTCTAGCATTGCTCAATGCTCATAGGAGACAAGTATGACACAATTGAAAAGTAAGATTCCTTTAACAAGACTTTTTTGTTGATATTCCATATCTATGGGGGGAAATGACGTCAAAGTTGAGGGAATGTGATAAAGGATAGCTTCCATTTGAGATTTATCTTCGATTCTTTTTTTTTTTCCCTACAAAGTGTTCAAGTTTGTGTCGATTATTCTCTTGAGTTCAATAGTTGATCACCGTGACTTGAGTTATGTTAGAACATATTCTTTTTGGGACAATTCTTAGGAGTTATGAGAATGAATTGAACTTGAAACTTCGATT
This sequence comes from Ilex paraguariensis, assembly GCA_963454935.2. Lineage (NCBI taxonomy): Eukaryota > Viridiplantae > Streptophyta > Magnoliopsida > Aquifoliales > Aquifoliaceae > Ilex > Ilex paraguariensis. Next base: position 1,461,670 of record CAUOFW020001280.1, on the reverse strand, counting down.
ACGAAAGATCAAACTCAACTAGTGAATCACCCATAAGAAGTTCCTTTTACTCTAATCGAATACAAACTAATATAGTAAAAAAGTCTTTACTTTTTTTTATACACATCGATAGATGACTATTACGATAAACAGTTGCCATAACCACTTTGAAAATTTCATCTGCAGAGTGAAGAAGACACTCACAAGTAGGTGAAGATGATTGTTACTGAGAAAAAAACCAAAGAAAGAACCTCTAACGAAGGGGACATACAAAATAAAGTATTGCCTTTGGCAATATCTGACCACTTTACCTCCTTATTAGACCCAATTGATTATGAAAGTCTTTGACTTTAAGGCACTATTTTTATCACAAATCTTGGAAACATTGTTTCCCCTGTGCTTCCTCAAAAGTTCAATAAATTTTATCTTTCCTGATGATGAAATCGTGGTCAAACCCCAGGCTGGATATAATAATGTAAAGAGTGGCAATTTTTGATTCCATATGTTTTTTTTTTTTTTCAGTAAGTAAGATTCCATATGATAATGTGATATGAATCTGACATAAAATTAGTGGGTCAAGGTTGACTAATTCATGATGTCCGAAAGTAACATGATTTGATAACACAAATAATAAACAGGATCAGGTTAATGTTAAATATAAATAATTTAAATTTGACAAGATATAACGTTTTACTAAGACAACATAAATAAAAAGTCTGATTTTTACCGTATGTATCTTGTGTTGACATGAATCATTATAATATAAGAGAATTTTCTTTTTCGTTTTTTATTTTTTTGCTATTACATTGACTTGATGAATATTTAGTTTATGAAAAAGCTTTAAATGGTGGGTTTGGTTAGAATTAGCGAGGTCTTAGTTTTATGCATGAGTTATACAGGTCAACTTAGACATGACATTATAATCAGCAGATCAGCAGATTACTATCAAGACATTTTGATATAATAAATTAAATTGGTTGAATTAAGATTGATTAATATTTAATGTAAAAAAAATAATATAATACAAAACGACTCAAATTGAACAAATTTAAAAAACTTTGAAGGACTAAATTGAGATAAAATATAGATTGAAGGGTTCATATACATTAAATGCAAACATCAGGGGCTGATTAATAATTATGCTTTTCACTTTGCCGACAAATTTGTCAATAAAGCCGTAAGCATCACATCCTTCGCGCTCGACTTTTTAGCAGATTCAAAATTGAAGTAAAAGAAAACAGCGTTGACTCGAAGCCAAGCCGAGCCGAGCCGAGCCGAACCAACAAAAGCTGACAGTACAACCGCCCTGTCAGTGTCACTAACAGCTATACGTCGCTTTCACTTGCCATCCTTCAGGCCTTCACAGTTCTTCAGTACTTCAGACCACCATGACCAAACCAATCTTCTCTCTCTAAAGCCTCGCTTTCTCTCTCTACAAGTACACCTCATATACGTATCTATTCTAGGTTCATTCGATCGATTGCATCAAGGCCCACGTTTTTTTCAATACAACCACCTAAGCGGCTCATTCACGCAAGTCAATTCAAGTCGGAGTTCGACTTTAAATTCATCGCCTGCACGATGACATCATTGAATTCCTAATACTAAAACAAACCCTTGGATTTGTCGCCATTTGAGTAAGTATTTTTGCTTTCTCTTTGATGATTCCACAAGCTTTCGTTTCGTTGACCTTGGTTTCAACTATTGCTTTGTGTTCTTGAGTCGATAGTAAGTGCTGTTCTGGATAATTATGGATGAAAATGATTCTGTAATGCTTTTGATTGGGGGAGACTGTTTGCTCAAATTGTTTTGCCTTTTTAGTCGAACTTGGTCAAACTACTTTGAGTGTCTGTAGATTTTGTAATGGTAAGAAAGCTATTGTTAGACTTTGGCGTTTGGGTTTATAGAATTTTTTTTTTTTTGAATTTACAGGTTACTGTGGAGTTCTGGATGCTGATAGGAGTTGTTTTTGGGATTTTCTGAGGAAGAAGAAGAATGAATGCAAAACTTTTGGAAATTGAACCCCTGGAACTCAAATTCACTTGTGAGTTAATTCATTTTTTTCATTGGGCATTTTTTCATAGAGCATGTTGGTGCCAGTTTACCTTTGTCTATTTATCTCTGTGTGTGTGTGTGTGAATTCATTTTTTTCATAGGGCATGTTGGTGCCAGTTTACCTTTGTCTATTTATCTCTCTGTGTGTGTGTGTGTGTGTCAATTAAATGAAAGCCAATTAGATGAGTGCTGTGTTTGGCGTACTGGGGTTCAGAGTTAGGAAAAAGTTTGTTTGAAATTTGTCCCAATCCCCCCTCCCCGAAACCCAGTTTTTAGACTGCCATTCCCCAACAGCATAAAGCTTTTCTTCTTGATTTTTTTTAGAAATCTGAATTGCATAGCCTTGGATATTAGAAATCACAAACAATTGCATTTGTATCTGATCACATTTTATTGACTTGCTTGTATTTTGTCTCTATTTTACGAGGGCATGTATCATTTTGTCGCACCCTGGCTAGGGTTGTAGAAGTTGTTGCTTTACACCTGTGTATCAACGAATGAATTAATTTAGCTTTTTCATTAATGACAAATGGGATTTATCTTGATTTGTTATTCGTGTTTTCTAACTTATTTGTGTTGTGCATTATTGAAAGGAATGGACTAATATGCGTCAATACCTTATCTTTTGTACTTTGTAGTTGAATTGAAGAAGCAAAGCTCATGCCCTGTTCGATTAGTCAATAAGACCAACAATTATGTGGCTTTCAAGGTACTGGAAAATTAATATTTCCTTGTAGAATTGTTATGCTACAAGTGAGAATTTTTTTTACTGATTGGAATGCTCAGTAGCAGCATAATCGTGGTAATGTTTTGCCAGGTTAAAACTACAAATCCAAAGAAATATTGTGTGCGGCCAAATGTAGGCATTATTAAGCCAAAATCAACATGTGATTTTGTAGGTATGTCTTTTTTCTGTTTGAAAGCTGCATTGTATCTGTGCTGGTTAAAGAGACTTGGGAAACGACCAGAATAGGCTCAATATCTCATTTTCTTTTATTTTTCTTTCTCCAAGTAACTATTGTCGGAGAATTTATATTTATAGCATTTAAGGTTTTGTTCCTATAAATGGAATCTTTAATTTAGGCTGAAGGTATATGCATGGAACTATTTTAATAACTCTCTCTAGTCTCTGAAGATTGGTAAGTGTTCATATGACTAGTGATTGGAATTGGAAACAATTATTTTTAGATGACATTGGTATTAGATAGGTTGCAGTGGCATGTCAAGGATAAGTCACAGAAGATGATGATTTGCGGGTCGTAAGAAATGATAATATACACTTAGATTGCTGTTAGCGACTTAGCTTGGAGAAACCTTATAATATTAGTTGTGGACTTGTGCAAAAAAATTTTCTGTTTGAGAATGATTTGAACATTATTTTTTCACACCGACGGGAATATTTTGGGTAATGGCAATAATTATTTGTTGTCATTTTAGGAAGTATCAGCTGCCATGCTAAGGGGATGGTTATTTGTGTGAGAACTAGAAACAAAGATAGAGCTATGATAAACTATTACTTCACTTACTCATTGAACGTGATTCTTTGGCCATGTTCTCTTGGAGGAATGAAATTACTTATGATCTTCAAACGGCTTTGGGCTGCCAACTTCTACAAATTGATGTTGGGGGGTCATTTTGGGGAGATTTTTGCATGTGTGCATGGCGAGGCTGCACCGTGCACCAGTTATTTAGCATAGGCAGATGTAACCATCAAGTTGGAATGATTATGTTTATGGATGACATTCATTTGTCTTTAGTTTAAGGGATTTGCAGGGAATTAGTTTTGTTGTGTGATTGTACTTTGCTTATTCAGGGATTTAGTGTAAGCAGATGTTTCTCATGTTTCTTTTCCAGATTTATATAACCAAGGATTGATCGAGATGTGGAGCCTGTTTCATTCCTAGTTTAAGCTTTTTTCTTCCTTATCCCTGGCCACGAAAATGATGATAGTTTTTTATGGTTTTTGTTTACTTGGGTGTAGGTTTGGTGAGAATAGCATTAACCTGTCCACATAATCTGTCTTGTTAATAATGAAGAGCAAAATCCAAGTTTATGTATAGGATTTGTGGGATCTTGAAGCCCCTCCCCTGTGGAAGCTGCACAGTTTTGTTAACAATTTCAGATGATAGTTGCTAATATTCATTTGGAGGTTCATAGGGGCCTTAATGGTGTTTATGAAGGATTTATGTTTTGCTTGAAGTGATGACATATATTAGGAACAATTGGGCAGTGAATGAGTGGGGGCTAAAAATTACTCCAGGCCACCTTTACCCATTTCTAAGCGGATATGGGTACATGGACTTAGATGATGTTTTGGCTGGCAGCATGAGGCATTCAAATCTTGCTGTTGATATACTACAGTATGGAATTGAAAGTTGCCACTGTGATACCCTGTTGATTCATACTAGAATTGGTGATTTTAGATCAAACAGTTATGCAGCTGGTAATATTGATTGGTCACATTTCGGCTTGATCATTTATCTGAAATTGTTTTTAGTTTGAATAGTGTCAATCTTGTGTAACTACTTGGTGTACGGATAAATATCAACTAGGTGGGACGCAATAATGAAAGTCCTTGATTTGAAATGGTGGAGAAGTACCACAATTGATCATATGCCTATCTATCACCTGTAGTAAATGTTGGAAAATTAGTCTATAAAATCTTAGACGACAGGGAGATTGAGAATTTGCAGTAAGAGATGGAGGTTCAGTGAGCAGTGCATCAGTACCCGTCTCTGCCTCCTATTTTCCTTTGATTGCTTGAAGCCGAGCATCTTGCTGGTCTATTTTGCCTACCGTAGTCGGGTGTTCTACTTGCTCGAATGCTTGAGGATTCTACCGAGCTACTGATCCAGTGTAGTTTAATTATTTTCATCGTTTGAGTAATCTGTATAGAGGTGATGTTCTGATTGATTATGCGCATTCCCTCAATTCTGGTAGTTTTATTGAGATATGCGAGGTTGCTGATTTGCTAGTGGAGGAACTGGCTTTGTTGCTGCCCTTGATTCAACATCTCAACAATTTTTGTGCATCGGTCAACTCGGCGGTGAGTTTTGCACCTGAAAGATTGAAGGGTCAATTACTTAATCTATGACATGATGGTTTTGTGATTGTTGGTCGTTCATCATGTGCATGGTTCAAAGTTGTGAAGCACCGACACGTTTGGGATACGGACACGTCTCAGACACATGTCATATACGCAAAAATCAGTGTCTGATTTTTTTTTTTTTTTTTGATAACCAGACACATCCCGGACACGTTTTCTCCAACTTACCAATTTTCAGTTGTTTATAGCAGTTGGGGTCGATGAAGACAGATGACAATGACAATGACAATGAAGAAGCTGATGAGAAAGGCAAAACTCGAGCCATAGAACACCAAAGGTGTCCATCGATCAACAACCATCTCTAGCGATCAACGTCCATCTTTATAGAGAAAAGCGAGGGAGATTACCGAGAAGAGAGAGATGTTATAGATGTTTTATTGAGAAAGAGGTGTGTTGGTGTGTGTTTGAGAGAGAGAGAGAAAGAGGAGGTGGGGGGACTTACAACAGATTTATTTTTTCTTTTTTTGGGAAGGTGGCAGATATGTTTTTTTTTCCTTGTGTTGTTTAAATCAAGTCATTGCCATGTGCCATGTCATTATTGGTTTTCTCAGATTTTTGTCTTACCTCCTTATCAACTTGAAAAGATCAAATGTGGCCCAGATTAAATGAGAATTTAAAACTTGTACATATATTTATTCAACGTGTCCCTCCTCCTTTTTTGAGAAACCGTGTGTTCGTATCGTGTTGTACCCGTGTCCGTGTTTCTTAGGTTCAAAGGATCGGTCGACACCACCTAGTTACATCCGACTCGAAGCTTTCCAATCCGATATCTATGTTCTATGTAAACCACGATTCTCAAGTGATTCGGCTGAGTTATTTGACATAATCAGAGTCAACTCCGAGTCATTTGAACCATTGTCATCAAATCAATAGGCCTCATTTTGTGATGTAGCGATATGACATGAATCTCTTGTTATGTGTAGCTTGTTTCTATGTAAGCATTATGTTTGTATTGTTCGATATCTGCGACATTGTGACTAATGCGTGTCAATGCCATCTAATTTGATAAGCATTTGAGCTTCCTGATAAGTTTTGGGTTTGTGCATAGGTCCTGGATCAAACTGTGGGAGCTATTCCTTTCTTTGTATTTTTTTAACCAAAACACAAGATATGTCAGTTTCTATAGATTTTGCCAAATTGTACAGGGTGAAATCTATAATAGGGAAGATGTCGAGTCCTCCCTTGGCTCTCTTAGGTCTACAGAGAGTGACTAGGTTGGTCACAATGGATAACAGGTTGGTCACAATGGATAACAGGTTGGTCATACAAAACAACTATTTGTCGACCACTTGAATTTTTTAGTAGGACGTAGGATCAAATTTTCAATTCCCTGAATAGTTTTCATTAGCTTGTAAATGAATTTTTTTTGGAAATGTTTCAGAAATATTTAGGAAACAAAAAAAATTTTGAAAATTTGATTTTGAAACATTCCGAAATATGGGTATTTCGTTTTTTCATGCCATGTTTCGGTCATTTCTGTGGAAAGAAAACACAGTTTTGATCCTTGAGTCAGTTGGAACAACTGTTGGTCTATCAAAGGGTGAGAGGGTCACCAAAGGTTATCCTGTATATGTCCTCCAGTCCTTACGTTCGAATGGGTTTAGAGAAGAAAACCATTAAGTAATTAGAGAGTGTCTAGGCATACCTCCTAATGATTGACTTGTGAAGAGTTGAAAACTTTATATACAGGTTGTGACCCAGTTGACAATCACAGTATTCATGAACAAGCTACTTCTTGATTAGTCGGAAGGTCAGTTGCAGAGCCGCAATATATTGAGGCTTTTAGATAAAGGCCCAATGCAGAGGAAGACATCCTTGTAATTGGTGGAACACTAAGGCTGCTGGTAGGTGCATTTCAGATAAGGCCGCATTCTGCTTAGTTGGTGTTGATGCATTGACAGAGGTCGGTCATAACTGATGCTAAGCACCAAGATGATTAAGGCTCAGCCCTATTGCTCAGTCCTATACTTGGGGCACTATGGGTTGTTGCCAAGCACCAGCTTAGCAGCAATGCTCTGCTACTCAGCATTATGACCTAGCAGCCCTGCTGGTAGAGGAATTCCGTAGTAGGCTATATTTTTGTTTGTTCTGTCTACATGTGTCAATTCCTTGTGTCAATCCATCACTGCTTCTGCATTTTTGATGTTCCCTCCAACTGTGATAAGCGCCCAGTGGTTCAAGGTATCTCAACACTAGGTATTTAAGAAACAATTAGTTTGTCCCTTTTCTGCAATGGTTGCTGGTTTTATATTTTCCTTTAGCTGGTTTGTTTGTATTGTAACCTCCAAATCTACTGTAGTCAGCCTCACGTGATGGTGTGCCTAACTGGCAAGTCTACCATTTACAAGACTTTCGTTTTTCGAGATGCTCCAGAAGCCTTCAAGTATTGGTCTTTAGTTGGGCTGGCTCCAAGGCTATACTTGCTTTTCATTAATTTCTCCGAGGGCCATTCCATTTTATACTTGATATCAATTTCCTTGAAGAAATTTAATCTTGGTAGAAAGACAGCAATAAAATGTGAGACAGATGGTGGAAACATAGTTTGCTCTTTCTGTTGAAATTTTGATAACTGATGGAAAAATGGTCGTCAAGTAATTTTTGGTTTTGTAAAATTGGTCTAGATTATCAACAAAGAAGTTTATCACGATAATTAATGAAGATTAGATCCTGACTGGATAATGTGCATTTATTTTGGTTTCACTGGTGTACTAGATATTGTAGTTATGCATGATTTCATTCGTTTGGATTGATGTACTCAGTTCACTAGACACCTGAATGGAGAAATAGTAGCACACCCAAACATTGTTTGAAGTTCTACCTTTTGTTTTGGTGCTGCATCATTTTGCGACTCCATGTTGTTTCTTTGTTTTATTGTTGCTCCTCCTGATGTTGGCAAGTTTTTCATTTCCTTCTCATTTGGTGCTTATTATATAGTTGCAATGCAAGCACCGAAGTCAGTTCCACCTGATGTGTTATGCAAAGACAAGTTCTTGGTTCAGAGTACAGTTGTCCCTGTGGGGACCGCTGACGAGGATATTACATCAAGCACAGTAAGTGTTCTGAAGTTGTAAAGAAAAAAAAGTTATTTTTGATTTTTGATTCTGGTTTCCCATTGTTTTGTTTCGCAGTTTGATAAAGCTACTGACAAATATGTTCAAGAGAACAAGCTGAGGGTGATCCTTGTCAGCCCTCCTCATTCCCCGGTACTATCACCAATGAATGGAACATTAAAGCAGGAGCCAGCTAATGAAGCTTCAGTACTGTCAGATCAAGTTTGTAGTACAGTAGAAAACCTCAGCCCATGTCACACAGTAAGACCCTTTTTACCATGAAGTGTTGACAATGTGGGATTTTGTGTATGTCATGGCTCTTCTATTTTTGAATATGTCTAATCTGTTTACATACATGACTTTATTATTTGTTAGGACACACTTCTCCAAACTCAGAGGATATTATTGGGAAGCGAGCATATGAATCCAATGGTATATTGGAGCGTCACTGATAATCTGTTTCATTTTTGATTGTTTAAATTGATCATTTGGGAGTTCAGTTAGGCTTTTGGGGTGTATCTCTTATGATATGCCATTTTATTATTTTTGGAATCCTTTGATGTTAAATATGGTAGATGCGCATTTGAGAATGTTTTCATCTATCTGTGTCTCCGTCTAAGGGTGCGGAGGAGTCCGAAGATGAAAGTGGTGAGGAGGTAAAGCCAGCAACAGATGTAGAACTCAAAGCAATGAAGGATGCGGGGGAGCTGAAGTTGGTTAAAGATGTTGAGGAGATTAAGTCAAACCTAAATACACTCGAGATAAAGCTAACCAAGGTCAGTTTTTCTCAATGGTGTCTGGATTCCCATTTAATAATATCGTTGTACAGGTTCTCTTATTTGTTGGTCTGTCAGGTTTGTTATAAAGGGGAACTGGGTTCTTTTAGACGTCATTAAATTCACATCTAATTTTATCCCAATGCATGCTCAAAATTGAAAACACAAACTTTGGGAACGAAATGGATGATTAATGTATCACAAGTCGGAAGGGCTATTTTCGAGCTAGGGACTCTATTTGTACGCATGCATAGGATTTAAGTGTAGTGTTGAAATCTTAACAACCGTGTTAGAACATGCAACCCAAAACTAATTGGCAATGGGTGGAGGAGCGCCTTAAGTATGTAAACCAACCTTGGGTGTACTTAAATTTCTGACGTGGGTCAGCTCGCTTCACAAGCCACTTACTGTTTTCACGCCAAGTGTAGACATAATTATGGATAGATACTGGAATAAATGGAAAAGAAACTAAAATTTAAAAATTAATGGGCATTGTTTAAACAATCAATTAATCATTCTATAAAAAGATGTACCTTACATAGATTAATGTGTTTAACGAGTTCCCTGAAAAGCATAACGCTTGCGTCACACCTAACTGATATTTCAATCCTATTTTGGGTTTTATCATGCTTCAATTATTTTCAATCTACATAACTTTACCACTTATGCATTTTGATAGCTAATTTTGGTTCTTCATGAAATTAATTTGCTTTTGCTTCTAAAATCATTGTGGAAACTGCTTCTCATCCTGCTATTTTTCCTTTCTGTGGGATGGATGTTGTCTTAAGTGTTGTGGACTTTGGTGGACCAGGTTAATTTCGTTGGAACATCCCAATATGTTAATGAGTTTCCTGGAAGTGATGGTTTTATGAATGATTTGAATAATGGTTTATGGTTGGGTTTCTGGTGCTAGAAGTCAAAGCACTGTAATAACCTATTTTTCTGGACTTTTTCACAGGCTGAAGCAACCATTTTGAAGCTAACTGAAGAGAGAAGATCGACTGCTCAAGAGGGAGAAATTTTACGGCAAGAATTGGTGATGCTATTAATTTTATCTGCTGCTTCTTTTTTAATATTTCTTGTCTGAGGCCAAAATGATTCGACTGATAAATGCTGCAACTCCATTATGGTCACTTCAACTCATGAGAACTGATGATAGAATGAGCTGGGTTTTGAATTTGTTTCCATGCACCATGCAATTAATCACACATTCTCTCTTACTGCCCTTGTATCAGCCGAGTCAAGTGTCTATGATAAGTTGAGTGGTTAAGATGGTGTGTACCTTGCTCTTGGGAACATTTTAATGTTGAAATAAATTCATTGGTCCACCAAAATGAGTTCTGAAGCCTACTTGAATTGCTAATTATATTTGCCTTTACTCCAAGATACAAAGTCTTGATTTATAGCTACAGGAGTTGCGTAACGTGTACAGATGGAGGTCCGCTTTTTGGGATACACTATTCTAGGCGGAATCCATTTAGGATTTTCTTACTCTACTTTACTTTCAAATTCTATGATAGACAAATGATAACACACAAGGGTGGTATCTACTTGAGGAGTTTTTTTTTTTTTTTTTTCAAAAAAAGGAGGGGAAGTGTGGGGAGAAATGACAAGATATTGGAACATCGATTTGGAAGAGATAATGGAGGCAGGAGTTCATTTTGGCCATGGTACTAGGAAATGAAATCCTAAAATAGCACCTTATATCTCTGCAAAGTGTAAAAGTATTCATATTACAAATTTTACTAAAACTGCTCATTTTTTATCGGAAGCTTGTGATTTGGTTTTTGATGCAGCAAGTATGGGACAAAACTTCTTAATTGTTGGCACTGGCCTTTAGGGTCACGATAGGTCTCTTCAAATGGAAATGGCTAGGCCGTTTGTTGAAACTAGAATTCTATAAGGGTAGTAAGCAAGGAAGGACCAATCTGAAAGGAAGGTAAAGGCTGGCACATAGGGGCATCGGTTTAAGCTCCCTTAATGGGTAGCTCAGGCTGGCTAGCTCATATGGAATAGGTCTCTGGCTTGCTCTGTCCACTCTTTGGATCTCCAAATTTTAGGTGTTCTGTTTCTATGTTGCTCAACGAATGACATTCTGAATTCTTGCCTTTAAAGACACATCCTCATTGGATATAATCGATCTATTGCTTTATGTTTGATGACATTTGCTTTTTTCACTTTGCAGGCACTGCTGAGAAGTAAGCGGATTGTTAGAACAGTTCAGAAGGGATTCCCTTTCCTCTTTGTTTGTATGGTGGCACTCATCAGTCTCATGCTTGGACACATGTTGCACCCATAATTTGGAGTAGTTAGTATTCACTATGCTGTAGATAGAAAATCCATAAGCCCTTGCTGTAAGCATGTGGTAGGAACCTGATATTATATATGTATGGCTATATGCAATCTTCTTAATAAATGTTGCATGTAAAAGAACAGCTTTCTGGTTAATAGGCAAGATGCCAGCCTTTTGGTTGAGAAGAATTACCCATTGATTGCTTTCTTATTTAATATTTTTTGTACGGACGTAATATACTGTGCATCTTTGAATCATGGTCCTGATTTCACTTTACTCCGTGCCATATCATATTTTAGATAGAGAAAATAACCACGCGTCATTAAATTTTGGGGCAAAGTAAACCAACATTACAAAGTTTGAGAGGTAAAGTGGTCTTTATAACTTTCGGTGTAGTTTGGAATGGATGTATGTACTTGTGTCAATGTCAAACTAATAGCCATTATTGTAAGTTAATTGTAGGAAATGTGATCATTGAGAGAATAATGTGAGATATTTTTTTAGTTGAGGGGTCAAAATATAATTTGCACAAATTCTAAACTGAGCTTCATTTGGAGTTGTGTAAATCTTTTGGTATTATACCTAAGCAAAGAGTTGTGAGATTTTGTAACTTACAAGTCTCAACTTCAATCATTTTTTGTCATTTTAGGACTAATCACCTTTGTCTTTTTAAGGATATGTTTTAATTCAACTCAAGTCACGGTGGTCAGCTATTAAATTTAAGGGAGTAGTAAGTATAAGTTTGGACATCTTGTATCAAAAACAAAAAAGGGTTAATTGTATTAAAAGTTTTCAAAGTATGAAGTTTGTCTTATTTTGGTCCTAATATTTCAATTGTATCATTTTGGTCTCTGAATTATTGAATATATTTTTATATGGTCTTTTAAATATACAACGTTCATATTGCTAACAATTTTTTATCATAAACTTGTCATGTAATAGTTAAATATGGACAAAAAATAATTTTGATAGTTCTTAAACAAAATTTGGGTAACTCTTGACAAAAATTTGTGTAATATGGGTAGCTTTTGACCAAAATTTAGATAGCTCATAATCAAAAACGTGTAATTTATGTAGATATTTAACCAAAATTTGAATAGAAATTTGATCAAGAGTTATTCAAATTATTTTTTTGTCCATATTTAAGTATCAAGTGACAAGTTTATGATAAAAAAAAATCGTTAGTAATCTAGACATTGTCTGTTTGAGAGACCATATAAAAACATATTTAATATTTGAAAGACCAAAATAATGTAATTAAAATATTAAGGACTAAAATGAGACAAATTTTATATTTTAGAGACCTCCGGTATAATTGACAAAAAAAAAAAAAGGAAGAGTTCTGACATTTTTTTTGTGGTAAAGGTGAGAACTTCAAACATCGGTGCACTGGGGATTTATCAAAAAAATATTATGAAAATTATAATTTTAGAAGTTTTTTTTTGTTAATAAATCCGGGCAATAACTTTTTAAGTCATTAAGTTTAATTCAGCTCATTTTTTTGTCTTATTAGTCCAAACTAATTATTTTATTTTTCATTTATTATGAAAATACCACCTTTGGCATTCACACACTCTCTCTCTCTCTCTCAGCCACCATTGCCACCACCTTCGCTTTCCCCATCATCAGGTCCACCACTGCCACCTTCTATCCTAGGCGGTGTCGTAACTAAGTCTCCAACTAAAGCCTGACACGTCTTGCCGGGTGTCTGATCTCAGCTGCCCATTTCTCCCACGGCCGTTACCATACGTGTCTGAACTTCTTGACATTACCGGCAGCGGAAGTTGCCTTCATCGTTTTCCGTTTAGCCTGAAGTGTCTCTCCGATCCTCTTCTTGTTATTAGCTATTGCTTTTACAAGCAGTTTCGATACTAATCTCATCGACATACTTCTTCACTCGTCTCCGTCCGCAAAGGTCATTCTCTTCACCGCTCGATGAGTCTGTAGCATCAGGGTCAATTACCGGCATCCGTATAGTCCTCGGATTACCGGAGTTGTATTGCACGACTTTCCGGTCATCACAAAACCTCTTAGGCTTCAGTAATGACAGAGAACCTTCCCTTGAAGCTCATGCAGTGAGGCGGCAGGAAGCCTTGAATTTCTATTGGTGGATATATCGGTGGCAGAGGCAATTTGTTCAAGTTATTTACTGGCAATTTGTTCAAGTTACATGAAGCTCTTCAATTTGATTGGTGGAGTGATGTAATTAATGGGGGTTACAAAACTCTATCCAAGCAGAGTCTTGTATTGCATTAGAACGTAAAGAGTGAGGAGAGAGAGACCAGCCAAGAGCGAGCAAGAGTAATTTTTTGTTTTTTTTTTTCTCATGAAAAAAAAAGGTAGTGACGAAGAACATTTAAAGATCACTCTGTTAAATTTTAATTGGTGGGATTATAAGGCTTTTGACTATGCTTGCTCGGAGCAAATTTAACTAGAATAATATAACGGTCAATCATCGAATTCTAATATAAATTTAAATATTTAAATATTAAAAAATTTGGTCGATATCCTCTTGGATAACCCAACTCTATAGTAATAAGAGTAATTGGCTTTACGTTTGTGTAATCATTACATTTTATTGAAAATTAAGTTTCACTCCTTTCTTTTGCCAAATAAACACTTTATATTTCTTTGTTTTCTTGTGCTACACTTTGCACCCTAACAACCCTATGGTGTATGGTGGTAGTGGACGAAGCTGGGGGAAAGGTTGACAAAATCAAGCTTTGCAATCGCAATTTTGTACCCCTTAGTATGGAATTAGGAGTTTCATTCTATGAATATTTTCTTGTTGCGTAGAATAAAATTCTTAAATATTTTTTCAATTTTTTGAATTTAGCATTTTTAATATGAGAATGAATTCTTTACAATTTGTCTGTAAACAATTAATCAAAGTTTAAGAACTACATAGTCACACAAATTAATGTTGAGAATTTCCAATAAAATTAATGTAGTTCTCAAACTTTGATCGGTTGTCTGTAAACATTTGATTTACAGGCTTACCTGTAAAAATTTATTTCTCTGTTAATATATGTTTCTCAATTCAAATGAAATGTCTTAACTAAATTATTAAAATCTAATTAATTTTATTAATTAAGCACAATTTATTTGTTTCACTGTTTTTGAATTCATTGTCTTGAGTTCACTGTCTTAGAGTTCATTGTTTATGAAATTTTTTTGAATTAGGAGTTTCATTATATTAAATATCATTGTTTTTGAAGTTCATTGTTTATGTTTATTTCAATATTTTTTGAGTTCACTATTTTTATATATATTTCTCAATTCAAAATTTCAATATTTTTATAGTTCATTGTTTGTGAAATTTTTGGACAGTGAACTAAGGGTTTTATTCTATTACAGTTCACTATTTTTGGAATTCACCGTTTATGATATATATTTTTCAATTCAAATTTTCAATACTTTTGTAGTTCATTGTTTGTGAAATTTTTGGATAGGGAACTAGAAGTTTCATTCTATTAAAGTTCACATTGTTTGTGAAAAAATTATGAATTACGAGTTTTATTCTATTAAAGTTCATTGTTTTTTTTTTTTCCAATATTTTTTAGTTCACTAGTTTTTTACTGTTTTAGGTGGTGGTGGTTGACAGTGGTGGGGTGGTGGTGGTGGCGATGTCGAGGGTGATGGGCAATGATGGTGGTTGTTCACTACATTTAGTTCACTATTTGAGTTCGCTACTTTTGAGTTCATTTTATTTCAATTCACAGTGAACTAGGAGTTTCATTTTATTAAAGTTCATTATTCATGAAAATTTTGTGAATTAGAAATTTAATTCTATTATAATTTACCCTTTTTAGAGTTCACTGTTTATATTTTTTAATATTTTTTATATTGTTGTTTTTTTTATATATTTTTCAATTCAAAATTTCAGTTTTTTGTAGTTCATAATTTGTAAAAATTTTAGACAATGAACTAGAAGTTTCGTTTTATTAAAGTTCACTATTTGTAAAAATTTTGTCAACTAAGAATTTCATTCTATTATATTGTGATTTTGTGGCAGCGATGGTAGGTGGTGGTGGGTGGCAGTAGTGATGATGGTGAATTTTGGGTGATGATGGTGAGGACAATAGTGGATGGCAGTGGTGGTTGGTGGGTATAGGTGGTGGTGGTGGTCGGTAGGTGTGGCTAATGGTGGTGGGCGACGACGACAGTGGTAGTTGTGGCTAGTGTCGAGTAATGGTGGTTTTTGTCGGCGATGGCAGTGGTGGGTGGTTGTGGTAGGCGGTGATAGTGTGTGGTGGTGGCAGTGTTGGTGGTTTTTGGTGATGATATGCGGTGGTGGCAGGGGTGGGTGGTAGCGGCAGGGGTGACAAGTAATGGTGGTGGGCGACAATTGTGGTGGTGGATGTCAGTAATAAGTGGTGATGGTGGGCAGCGGTAATGGCGGTGGTCATGATGGTGATCATAGTAGTAATAATAAATATAAAAATGAAATAATCGTGAAGATTTTTAAATAACCTCCTTTATTAATGGTATTTTATCAAGGGTTAATTTTATGGACTTTTGGTCTTAAAAGTATTCAAGCTAGACCTAAAGCCAAAAAAAAAGTCACTGAATGTGGACTTCTCGCCAAATCCCCTTTTAACTAATGTCCTTTATTAAGGGTATTTTTGTCAAAGATTGATTTTATAGACTTTTAACCTTAAAAATGTTTTAGGACTTAAAATAAAAAAAAATCACTGATTATGTACCTCTTGCCAAGTCTCCCTCCCACCCTTTTTTCATAGTTTTTGTGTCTATCGATCTTTATTCATTAAAAAAGTAGCATTGAGTCGTAATGGCTCTAAAATTCTGACTATAAGGATCTAAAGCTAAAATATGAGGATTTTTTTATTAATTTCAAGAGTTTCAAATAATTAGAAAAAATAAATCAAAAAAATATATTTTCTAATTTCATTTATTTGTTTTAATGTATCAAATATATTTTGATTGTGCAATTTTGTTGAAACTATTCATATGGTATCCTAATTGTGCTTCAATAGTCAAGATCGGTCCATTCAAAAGGCCACTAAAGTATGGGTTTTAGACCCCAATTAAAACAAGAAAAATTTGAAAGTTGGTATAAAAATTTAAACTTAATTGAACTAAACTACATTAAAAAAATTAATTGACGCTAAGTGTATTTTTTTGAAAAAAGACTAAAAGGTCATTCATTACTCCATTATTCTCTCTCTCTATCCATTACTCTTTTTTCCCTATTTTTTCTCTTCCATTACTCTCTTTATTTGTCCCTATTTTCTCTCTCTCTCTTTCTTTCTTTCTCTCTATCACCCCCATGATAATTTATTTTCTTTTCAAATAAGTAAAGATTTGATTTAATTTTTTTATCTCTCTCCCCTATTTTCTCTCTCTTCTCTCTTTCCCCTATTTTTTCTTACCATTATTCTTTTTGTCCTTATTCTCTCTCCTTTTATCAACGTTACAACAACACAATTATACTAATCAGGTATACTAATTAATTATAATTGTCTTATAATATACCAAATAGTTACTAATGTGTTATAACAAACCAAATAATTATACCAAAAAATTATATGAAATTATAACATCAATCCAATTTTTCATTTAGCTGTTTAAATAAATTAAAGAGTTACATCATTTAGTATCACAACATAGGTACACCAATTATATACACCAATTTGCGTTTTATCATTGCACAAAAGAGTTTACCTCTACACCAAATTTAATGTATATATTTTGTGTAACTATGTCGTGATATTAAATAGTGTAACTCTTTGATTTATGTAAATAATCTATATAATAAAATAGCTAATAAGTTGAATTTTATCCTACACATTTTCCCCATAAAAATATCACATCACTTATTTCTATCACATTCCCAATATTTTAATATTTGATTAATTTATAGTTTAATATATTTTTTTATTTCAAACATTATCCATGCACGATAGTATACATATGTTAAGAAAATTTTATCGGGTTACGTATTTTGAAAAAAATTTGTAGATATTTTTAAGAAAATAATGGATAAATAATGATTTTAAATGATGTAATCAAAGAAATGAGGGGAAAATGTTATTATTTAATATAGTATGATAGATTTTTTTGAGCGCTCAAAATTGAGGGCCTGTTTGGTAACTGTTTTTATCTTATGTTTTGTGTTTTTGTTTTCAATTTTTGTCAAAAATGAAAACAAAAATATGTTTGTCTATTGTTTTTGTTTTTGTTTTATATTAGTTGTTTTGGAGACAAAGACACAAAAATGGGAACAAAAAATTTGTGTTCCTGGAAACAAGCAAAACAGAAACACGCGCTAAAGGGAATTAATGAGATCCGAGTTTCGAACTTCCTTAACAGCAAAAATAGTCTTTTTTTGTAAAACTATTTAAACCCACCTCATTTCTCTCTCCTCCGTCACTACCTCACTCTCTCCATTCTCTCCCCATCACTAACGAGGAACTGCGTTCTCCTCTCCTCTCTCTCACCGGTGGAGAGGTAAGCCTCTTCTCTTCTCTCTCTTTCTCCCTCTCTCATCTCATCTCCTCGCTCTCTCTCTATATATACACACACAAATTTGTGTGTATATATATATATATATGTATATATACACAAATCTGTGCATATATACACAAAGATCTCTGTGTGTTGCGTGTGTGTGGGGGGTATGTGTGTCTGTCTGGGTGTGTTAGTGTGTTGAGTATGTGTGTTGGTGGTGTGTTGTTGTGTCTGTGAGTGTCTTTGTGTGTCTGTGTTTGTCGAGTATGTGATTGAGTGTGTGTTTGCCCCTGTTTTGATGTATGTGTATAGGGTCTGTGTGTGTGTGTTTATTCGATGGGTGTGTTGTGTGTGTGTTTATTCGATTGGTGTGTTGTGTGTGTGTGTTGTGTGTGTATGTATGTTGTTTAGAATGTTGAGTATAATATTTTTGATTAATTGTGTAAGTGAACAAATTGTTCCCATACGAAAAATTGAGCATAATATGTTTGATCAATTGTGTAAGTGAAAAAATTGTAACCATTTGGATGACAATGGTGAAAAGGTTGGGACCTTATGCTCCTGAAGCTTGATTAATTGATCTTTCTGCCGGTGGCTGTTGATCTGCTGCTGCTGGTTAGGTATGTGTGTTAATAATGTATGGGTTTGTGTGTGTATTGTGTCTATGCTGGTGTGTGTATTAATTTTGGGATTGGATTGAAATTGGAATTGGAATTGGAAAAGAATATGATTTTCTTTGTGGGTCTTGATTCATTTTCCCCATCTTTAATTTCAAGATGAAATTGAATGGTGTGAATAATTTCACTTCGAAGCTTTGGTATATCACAAGAGGATCTTCCTGATATGGCAAGACTTCTCCTTATGCAAAATCTGCTGGTGGTGGTGGTGGTTGTTGGTTACTTTTACTTATGCTACTTAGTCTAAGTTGTTGTTGTGTTGTGGCGGATGATTTTTTATTCTAGGCAGTGACAGCATGTCTGAGCTAGAGGAAATTTTGTTGATGCATCAAAGTTTGTCTTATTTTTTATATAACTAAAGCAAATAATGGTGTGACAATGTTCAATTCTCAAGCTACTTTGTTTGTGAGATCAGCTTGAACAATGCACTGGATAAAACCTATACGCTTCTTTGATGAATTAGTGGATGTTTTGGGTTCAGGGATTTTTGGATTTGTATTTTGTTGTATGAAATATTATAAAACATATTTAGGATAAAACAAAAGTAGTTACCAAACATAGTTTTGTTTTTGTTTTTATTTTCATAATTTAATAGACACAAACTACTCCCAAATATGTTTTCTGTTTCAGTGCTTACCAAAAAACAGAGACAAAAATTGTCTCCAGTTTTGATTTTTTTGAAGACGCGAAAACAAAAATGTTACCAAACGATCCTTTATATTTCATCGTGCCTTCAGAGGGTTATAACTACTAGTTGAATAACAAATTGAGTTGGTGTCATAATTTTCTGTAATTATTTGGTATAACTGTTTAATTTATCAGAATACATGAGTAACTGTTTGATATACTATAAGACAATTGTAACTAATTAGTGTAATTAATTGGTGTAATTGTGTTGTTGTAACGTTGACATAAAGAAAGAGAAAATAAGGACAGTGAGAGAAAATAGGGGGAGAGAGAGTGAGAGAGAGGAAAAAAATAGAGGGGGAGAAATAGATGAAAAAATCAAATCAAATTTTTACATATTTAAAAAGAAAATAAATTATCAATGAAAGAGAAAGAGAGAGAAAACAAAGAGAAGAAATAGAGAGAGTAACAGAGAGAAAGAAATAGAGATAAAATAGGGGGAGAGAGTCAGAGAGAAATAGAGAGAGTAACGGTGTGAGAAATAGGAGGATAAAGAGTGAAAATAATAAGAATTATGCATAATTTAAAGAAGGGTAAGTAAGTAAAATAAATAAATGGTCATTTAAATTTTGTATCCGGTCACAAGATGTTTTATTAATAACAACTTATTCGTACACTTCCTATAAAATAAAATAAGTCTAAAAAAATGTATTCACACCCAAAAAAACCCTTAAAAAAGAAGGCCCAAATTTGTAAGTTTATAACATCGTTCACACCAAATTTTTAACGAGAAATTTGAAGGCCACTCCACTTTTCAAGATATATTTGGACTTAAGTCCACCCAAAAATTTGT
Source organism: Ilex paraguariensis (assembly GCA_963454935.2). Taxonomy (NCBI): domain Eukaryota; kingdom Viridiplantae; phylum Streptophyta; class Magnoliopsida; order Aquifoliales; family Aquifoliaceae; genus Ilex; species Ilex paraguariensis. The sequence continues at coordinate 1,441,783 of CAUOFW020001280.1, read as the reverse complement.
TTGAGAATAAGTTTATTTCAATTTCTTTTGTTCAAAATGCCCTCAGTAGTTATATTTAATTAAAATAAATTTAAAAATTAAAAACTCTTAAATTTTAAGAATTTAACTAACATTAAAATTCTCTTTTCTTTATTTCTCATATTTATCTCTCTCTCTCTCTCTCTCTCTCTCTCTCTTTATATATATATATATATATATCACCAGTGGCCTTCCCCGTGCGATGCACGTGATTATAAATTATCCACTTTTTATTTTTTTTTTAGTTATCCTACTTATAGGAAAAATTTGGGAGAAAAAAGTAATTTTTTTGAGTAAATTTGAAAAGATGCTAGTTAGTTATTAGAGAATCGAGTGGTGGTTCTAAAATGACACATGGTAGGTGTTGATTGGAGGGAATCCTTAGGTTTTGAATTAAAAAATTTAGAATTCTAAGAATTTAGAAAATAGGGAGGGAAGACTTTTCAAGCCCTCGACTCCCTAATATATATATATATACTAGTAATTGTCCGTGCCTAAAGACAAGATATTACTCATAAATTAGTTATAAATATTTGTTCATACATAAATATAAATTAAAATATAACATTATACTAAACGACGAACAAAATGAACCCGCTAATATTTTTTATAACATTAACCTGCATGCAAAATTATGTTAATTGTTACGCCACGAAAATTATGTTATAACTACTGAAACATAATAATTTAAATATCTGAAAAATTATATCAGTTGACAATATTCAATATTCTGTTTTTGATTCAAAATTCACGATTTTAATATTAATAATCAACTTTATATAAATAATAACATAATTTATAACTAATAGAATAAAAATTAAAACAATGCTCCCACAAATAAATTAAGTCTGCAGATGTTGTCAAATGACCAAATATAACTATAAAAAATTCAACCGACTTTCAAAAAATATGACATGACTGTTGAATTTGTATGATTTGAGTTTATAGTAGTGTTTTTAATTTTATATCATTCTTCTCGAATATTTATATTTTTAGTATATTTTCTTAAACTAAACGTTATTTAGTATTGAATTATTTAGTAAAGATTGTTGCTTCGTGTTATTCACTAAATATTGAATTTGTATGATTCGTGTTTATAGTATTGCTTATAATTCGTTTATTTTTATAATTTTTTATTTTTCTCGGATATTTAAATTTGGATTATTTATTAAATATTATTGTTTTGTGTTGTTCACCAAATATTGAATTTTATGATTCGTGTTTGTACATGAATTTAATCTTGTATATTTTAAATGTTAAGTATATTTTTTTTAATATATTTTTGATATCTGAGTTGCCCAATAACTTGAATTTAATCTTGTATATTTTACATATTAATCATATTTTTTTTTGTTAAATTAGATTTTTTGCAAGTTATATTTTTTTTATTGATTATGAAAAAATTAAAATTGAATATTAAATTTGTATGATTTGAGTTTATAATAGTGCTTTTAATTTTATATCATTCTTCTCGATTATTTATATTCTTAGTATATTTTGTTAAACTAAACGTTATTTAATAAACATTGTTGTTTCGTGTTGTTTACTAAATATTGAATTTGTATGATTCATATTCATAGTATTACTTATAATGTTGTACTATTTCTCTGCTTGTAATTTTGTATTATTTTTCTCGAGTATTTAGATTTGGATTATTTAGTAAATATTGTTGTTTTGTGTTGCTCACTAAATATTGAATTTGTATAATTTGTGTTTGTATATAAATTTAATCTTGTATATTTTAAATGTTAAACATATTTTCTTTAATATATTTTTCTTGATATTTGAGTTGCTCAATAACTTGAATTTAATCTTGTATATTTTATATGTTAAACATATTTTCTTTGTTAAATTAGATTTTGCAAGTTATATTTTTTTATTGATTATGAAAAAAAATAAAATTGACTATTGAATTTGTATGATTCATGTTTGTAGTATTGATTGAATGAAAGAGAGAGATAAAAAGAATATTGTCGTGATATATACTATTTATCTAATATTTATTATATAATTTTATTTCAGAGAGAGATATAAAAGAATATTTTCGTAATATACTATCTATCTAATATTTATTGTTTGTAGTATTTGCTCGAATGAGACTTTAATATTTTCGTGAGATACAGAGAAAAATATTGTAAAAAATTGATACTTTTTTCATGAATTTAGCGTGAGAGAAAGATACAGAGAAATGAGAGAGAGAGAGAGATTTGCTTGATTTAAGGAAAAAATTTGAGGGAATTAAATTTCGGAAACTATAAATTTTGAGCAGCAAAAATATTTCAAAAGAGTTAATGTGGTACGTTGGATTAAAATGATCTGAAACATCAATAGCTTGAGACAGTTTGAGATAACACAGTCTGTTGGATGATGACTTTTTTAGTTACGAAACGATTTGGGCCGCCCTTTGTCTCCAAAATTCAAAATCGTTCTACTTTATTATATATATATATATATATTAAAAACACAACAAAATAGTAGTATTGAATATTAGTATTTTGTAAAATAACAGTAGTAATATGCTCAATAAAAAATAGTAACATGTTTAATAAAAAAAATAATAACATGGTAAAAGAAATAATAACATCAAACATTGAACAAAATTGGAGGTCAAACTAGCAACACATTGAGCATTTTTAAGCAACATGGAAAGTTAATGATGCATTCAAACAAAAAATAGTAGCATTAAACAAAAAATAGTAATATTCAAACCCAAAAACAATAACTTTAAAAAAATAGTAACATTTAATCGATACCAATAATTCAACTATGATTAGCTACCAAATTAATTACCTTTCAAGCATTGCAAGTTTAAAAAACATTTCCAAAATCAATAGATTCACCATATGCGTAAATCAACCAAAATCACACCCCCAAATTCATAATATAATTCCATCCAAAAATAACAAACACAATAATTTGAAAGATTTGAATCATAAATAAATCCAAGTCACTTCATCTTTGCTTTTCCATCTTCATCAATGTGGTATGGTTGCATTGTTTTCCCACACACACTTATTTCAACTCGACATTTGAGGATTCGAGATGAGAGAAGGTTTTTGGTTTTGATGCGAGATGACAGAGTTGCCGGAATAATTTCGAAGGAGATATCGAATTGTTATAAGAGAGAGAAAGAGAGAGAGGGGGGGACTCAAATTGCAAGGTGGTGTGGAGAAATTCAAATCCTAATAGAAATAAGAAGACAAAGGAAGAGGCATTGTTCTAGGTTTTGAATTCAATTCATAACATTTAAAGTTGATTCAGTGAATTCAACAACATTTATAGACAAGAAGATGACAAAAGAAGACGGAGATAGATGGAATTGAGACAACCCATGACCACAATGAAACAGACACAAAGATGAAGAGGAAGGGGTGAGATGATGAGGAATTTTAAACATATTTGATGTCAAATTTGAATTTGTATTTGAATTTTAATTTTATGGAAAAAAAATCTTATTGACAGATTTCATTGAGCGTGAATCAAGGGATTAACCGTCTATTAAACTGATTTAACGTTGACAATTGTTTTCAATGTCACAGGAAAGGTATTTTGAACTTATTAAAAAATATTACGCTTAACTACTTACTGAAAAAATAATAGTAGGACTTAACACCAAATATGTTTGTTTAAGGGCATTTCTAACCTTGACTCAAATCTTAACTCAAATTTAAATTTGAGCAAAAATATATAAAAAATTTGTTCAAACCTTGACTCAAACTTATACCAAATTAAGGGAGACTCAATTTTTTACTCAAATCAAGAGAGACTCAAATCCTTATTCAAATATTTAATGGTGAGATTTTACTCTCTTTTAAAGATCTAATGATCATCTTTATTATCTTTTAAATTTTGGTTTGCCCTCATTTAAATTTGAATTTCTTCTTCTTTAAATTTGAGTTTCTTCATTTGAACTTTTTGCATCAAACCAAGCTTTTTATTCAAATATTAATTTAAATTTAAGTAAAAATTCGAGTTATAATTGAAGATGTTATGTGTGATAGATTTAACTCATTATAAGTTTTACAAAGAGGATTTAACATCAATTATCACTACTTTAATTACATCTGTCTGGCCCTGACCCACGGGCCTGTATTCTTGTTTAGGCCTTAAATTAGTTGGACTGGGCTCGAATCTGGACGGACAGCCCGGCCCAGACAGACTTCTATGTTCATCTCTCCTGCCGCATTCTAAAACCCTAAACCCCCTCTCCTCTCTCTTCCTTTCCATTTCTCTCTCTCTCTCTCTCTCTCTGACGCAGGTATCTAAAAAACCCTAACCCCCCCCGCTCTCTCTCTGTGTACGTGTTTTGAAAAGATTTTATAGATTTGAACTTTAAAACTTCATGGATTGTTTACAAAGCTAATATGATGTTTGACTGAGTGATTTTGTTGATGGATATTATTTTAGGTGTGTCTTTGTGGGGGTTTACACAATGCTAGTGCTGTTTGAAACGCCGGCGGGTTTCGCCCTTTTCAAAGTATTGGATGAAGGCAAGCTCTCCAAAGTTGAGGTAATACACGCACATATGTATATGTATTGTATATATGGGTCTAAGGCTCTAACCTTTATGTGCTTGTGGTTGCTTATTAATTGTCGTGATTTTGTGTTTCAGGACTTGTGGAAGGAGTTCTCCACAGCTGAGTCAGCTAGACAGGTCTTTTTATGCTCCTTTTGTTGTAAATATAAGTATATATGTGGATGCGGGTATACTTATTGCATTGCTTTTGATGAATGATGTTTAGATGTGTTGAAGAACGTAGAGATACTCATCCATCAATATGTGTTGAAGAACTTAGATGTTCTCATTCATCGAATGTGTTGACGAACTTAGAGGGTAGTAACTGATCAATTTCAGCAAACACGTGTATATCTTACCATCTTTACTAGGCTGGTTTTGAACAATGTTGATATGGTTGTTCGTGCCCAAAGTTGTCCTACTAACCACTTGTTGAAGTTAGTAAAGGGAGAATTAAAAATAACTGTATAAAGACTAGTTTCATCAAATTTTGTGAGTTGATATAATCTAAATTTAAATGGCTTGGAATTGTAGAGTGTTACATTTCCTTTTGCTTTTGTCATTTGTTTTCGTGGTTGCATCCTATGAGTTTCTAATTCTTGACTTTATGGAATGGTATTGGTTAAATTTATAGTTAAGAGATGTTGATAATGGTCAAGGCAGCTCCATTTTTAATGGCATTGGTTAGATTTATAGAGACGTTGACAATAGTCAATGCAGCTCCAGTTGTAATGGCATTGGTTAAATTTTATAGTTAAGAGACATTCATAATAGTTGAGGCAGCTCCATTTTTTGTTCTACATCATAACAACTCCTTTCTGAGGTTCTTTTTTGATTTTTTTTTTGTTTCTATTTTCCAAAATTCGGCTGTAATCCTTTCTATTATATAGATGCCTTTTCTTTTGGTTTGATAGTCACATCATATAGGAGAAATTATCCCTGCACATATGAATAATGTAAATGTAGTCTAGTTACTATCTATGCCTATTCCCAATGTTGACTGTTTATTTATTGATTGCTTTAACAGCGACTATCACTGTAACTCTTAAAATTAAAACACAACAAACGTGACATATATGTTAACCTTGTCCAACTTTTCTGTTGCATGTTATAACATTCATTTAACTGATGGATCACTGGCAAATGAAAAGATTTGGATGCAGTAACTATTTTTATAGTTTCTTGTATACAAATTCCTTTTCCTGGTTTTTTGTTCTGGGCATGTCTTCTTGTTGTTCAGTCATGGTTTTAATAGTTTGTTGGTGTCATATCAATATTAGGTTGTAACACTAAAAGCATTCTCAAAATTTGAGAACACATCAGAGGCATTGTCAGCAGCCACCTTGTTGATAGATAGCAAGCCCAGCAAAGGTCTCCGCAAGTTCTTACGTGCTCACTGTGATGGTGAAAAATTAGCTGTAGCTGATTCTAAACTTGGAAACTCAATTAAGGAGAAACTGGTTAGATGATACTCTTATCCTTGAGAACTGTAAAATGCCAGTGCCTTGTTCTTCCTGCCTCTGCTTTTGGGCCATTTACATCATATTGATGAATGCCTTGCAGCAAATTGAATGTGTCCACAACAATGCTGTCATGGAACTAATGAGAGGGGTGAGAAGTCAATTGACTGAACTCATATCTGGTCTAGGTGCTCAAGATTTGGCTCCAATGAGTTTGGGTCTGTCTCACAGCCTTTCCAGATACAAGCTGAAATTCAGTCCTGATAAGGTGAATGCATCCTAGTTTTTTTTATCATCCCTATTATCTTATGAAACTGATAATGTAACTCTTTCTTATTAGCTTTGATTGGTTTTTCATTTTAAGTTAAAAATCATACACTTGACTGAAATCCGAACTTGACTCCAAGCAAGTGGATGTTCTCAAGACTATAGGGTTACCAGTATGAGAAAGATATGACTGTTATTAATGATGATCTTAGTACTGGTTATCTATTGCTCGACTTATATATGATGGCTCGCTATGTCCTGTCACTTATATTTCCTGTTCTATTAGGTGGATACAATGATCATTCAGGCCATTGGTTTGTTGGATGACCTTGATAAAGAGCTTAACACATATGCAATGAGAGTTAGAGAATGGTATGGTTGGCACTTTCCAGAGCTTGCAAAAATTGTGCAAGACAACATCCTCTATGCCAAGGCGGTAAAGCTGATGGGTGATCGTACAAATGCCGCAAAGCTTGATTTTTCTGAGGTAGAGATTTGGTTTCTCATACCAATGACTTTGTAACACTGTTATCTAACTGCATCACAGAGATGTTTTCATTCTGGAACCTCATTTTTCCCTTAGTAATACAGTTCTAGGCCACATGCTAGATACAAATGCACCTTTCTGAATTTCTTCCTTAGAAATATCGCCATGCTCTGGTGAATTTGTGTTGTGGAAATGTAAAGATAGTCTTCCCAATATCATGCCATGCAGATCATTTGGCCTCATGTTCAATGGTAATAATGTGCTATTAGTTGTCTTCTGAGAGCTACTATTGAGAAATAGACTGTTTTTTTGCAGAATCCTACGGCTTGAATTGAATTATACAATAAGCTGCTGGCTTGTCTTGTTCTAAATTATTGTTTTTCCATTCCAAAAAGAAAGGTTTATGTGACACATCAAACTTAGGCTTTGGATACTAGTTATTGAAATCAATTTTCTTAATGGAAGCTGACAGACATATTAAACTTCGGTTTTGGATGCTATTTGTATCTCTTAGACCAATTTTTGTAATGTGCCCGTCTTGGTGGATAATGAAGTTGATGCTTATAATTCTTCATTTTGAACTTTCACAGATACTGTCAGAAGAAGTTGAGACAGAACTGAAAGAGGCAGCCATGATTTCCATGGGAACTGAGGTTAGTGACATTGATCTGATGAATATCAAAGACTTGTGCGACCAAGTCTTGGCCCTTGCAGAGTACAGAGCTCAACTCTATGATTACTTAAAAAGCAGAATGAACACCATTGCCCCTAATCTTACTGCTCTTGTTGGAGAACTTGTTGGTGCTCGCCTCATTGCCCATGGGGGTAGCTTATTGAATCTTGCAAAGCAACCTGGAAGTACAGTTCAGATTCTTGGTGCTGAAAAGGCACTTTTCAGAGCTCTGAAGACAAAGCATGCCACCCCGAAATATGGGCTTATTTACCATGCATCTTTAATTGGTCAGGCAGCCCCAAAACATAAGGGAAAAGTTGCACGATCTCTTGCTGCCAAAACTGCATTGGCCATTCGATATGACGCCCTTGGAGATAGCCAAGATAATTCGATGGGATTGGAGAACCGAATTAAGGTGATCTGGATTGTTACTTTAGGATACTGTCTATGCTTCTGTAGTCATTCCCCCTTTTGTTGATTTTTTCTTGAACATTACTTTCTCTAGCTTGAAGCACGGTTGAGGAATTTGGAAGGCAGAGAGCTTGGTCGTTCTGCTGGGTCAGCTAAAGGCAAACCTAGGATAGAATTTTATGACAAGGACCGCAAGAAGGGAGCTGGGGCACTGATAACCCCTGCCAAGGTCTGCAGTTTCTTTGATTCTTTTTCACTTGTTGATCTCTTTCTTTGTAAGGTGTATTTATTTCCTTCTCTTGTTTATGCAGACTTACAATCCTTCAGCGGATTCTGTTCTTGGCCGTACTGAACCATTGGCTGACAAAGAGGAAGAAATGGTCCCTGAGAAGAGAACGAATGAAGCAGAATCATTTGAGACTGAAGAACCAGGAGAGGAGCCTACTGCTATTGATGAAGAAAAGAAAGAAAAGAAGAAGAAAAAGAAGAAAAAGGCTGATGCAGAGGATACTATTATGCCTAATGTGGCTGTGAATGCTGAGCAGGAAAGTGTAGACGATGGCAAAAAGGCAAAAAAGAAAAAGAAGCATTTAGCTGAGGATGCTGGGTTGCAGGATGGTGAAAACGTTGAAGCAAGAGAAAAGAAGAAAAAGAAGAGAAAGCACACTGAACCTGAAGAGGAAGAAACTGAAATCTCAAACAGGAAGAAAGAGAAAAAGAAAAAGAAGAAAAGTGGTGATTTGTAAGAAAGTGTGCACATGATAACAAAGTTCACAATTTTGGTGGCCTTTGGCTGCAGATAGTTGTGCTCACCTATAAGATCTACTGCACCGCGATTTTTTATTTGTATTCCCGATTTTGATGGTATCTCTAGTGTACTTTTGGATTTCATTGATGAGTGCACACATCATTGCTGTTATAAAAATTTCTCTTCCCATATTATGACTGTAAGACAAGGTGTTTTTTTTAAAGGAATCTGGGGATGAATTGCAATGCCATATTTAGGTATTCGTCTCCCTCATATGAACCATTGTTTGAATTGATTTGCTTTATTTTCTGAACATACAAGAGTGCCACTGATCGTTCCAACCAACAGCAGAGAGCTCTTGTAGAATTTTGCAAGTTTTTGATCTAGAGATTTTCATGCAAATTCACTCGATGAGAAGGAAATTTCTATGCTTATAAGATTGTACATTCTGGGAGGTGGCCAGCTAGAGCATCTTGCTGTTATGGACCAACCTCCCACTGAACCAGCTGTGTTCCCCCTTTGCTTGCTAATTCTCCCAGAGTGCTCTTTTGAACGCATAGTTCAAGGACGCGGTATCTGCCCTTGACTCAGAGCATTTTGAGACACATTGGTTACGGCACGGTATTGGGTGATACAACTAAGAAGAAAAAGTTGAACATAACAAGAGATTTAGTGTATATCGTGGTATCGCAAAATTGTATTAGTTGATTTGGTGATGATATTCAGCAACTTGGAGACAACTTGGACAACTCTGGATTTATATGTAACATGTAATAGTATTAACTCAGAAGGTGTCGAGTTAAATATAACTTGACCTACTTATATCGATATCGATCAATACTTTGAACCATATTTAAAAGACATTTTTAGTGTGGGTGTGTTTTATTCGTTTCTCACTACCCACCCAAGAAAACTAACAAATACATAAAAATTGAGATTTAAAATACAAGAGTACTCAAGTGGTAACCCTTTTTAATGGTAATAAAGATTAACCGTAAATCTAGAAATTATAAGTTTGAATCTTGACAATTCTTTGGAGTCAGACATTGAGGGATTTATCCCTCATGAATCTTCTAGTCCCAGCGTGGATGACATGTCCTTCATTGGATAGGGGAGGAGACTAGTTGAAGTATGAATAAATTAACTCAAACACCCTTGATGATTGAAAAAATAAATAAAAAAAATGCAAGATACGTGGATGATAGACCGAACCTTTTAATCATGACGTTTGACCAAATAAGGGGGGCGTAGGAGTGTTACTACTCTATTGTTACATTCAGGGGCGGAGCAAGAAGTTCTTTTATAGTGGAGCTATCTTAAAACTCATTAATAACTTAAATTGTTAATGCTATTATTTATTTCAAAAAATATTAATTCTTAACATTTTTTAACAATATAATTTTATTAAAAGAACGTTAATTGAAAGTACAACTTATATATTCCACGATATACAAAAAAGAGACGATAATAAAAGGACCACACCTTTAAAATCATTAATAATCTCATAAATATTATGTAGTTATTTATATATGATCTTCTTTGAGTTTTTTGAGAATTTATAATATCTTTAATAAACAAAGGTTGTGTCAAGCAATTCTTAGACTCTATGTGGCCTTATTGGAATATAAACCCACTTGGGTGTGTTTTGAGCTATATTGTCATATAATTCTTTTTAGAATAAAATTATTTTAGTTATTAAAAAACCCGTAGAGTTATTAACAAACACCATTGATATCAAATTTAAAAGATAATAAACACAATAATTTATCATTGTCTTTACGAAGTCATTTATAAGAAAGATAAATAATCAAAATTAATATAAATAATTTGAAGAAAAAAAAAACAATGTATCCCAAGTTTATTAAGGCTGAATTTTGACATAGGACCAATTTAATTCAACACAAATAAATTGTTCAAGTTCAATTAAATTGAAGTAATTTAATTCAAATTCCAAATGTTGTGTTCGAAGTTTAATTTTTTATCCACTTATTTTCTAAAATATGAAAGTGCCCCTAAATTTTTTCACAATTTTATAGTGGAGGCAAGGTTTAGAAATTTTTTTAAAAAACATTCCAAGCTTTGAATTGATGCCAAATTTTCAAATTTACATTGGGGGCAACGACCCCCCCATTGTCCCTATTGTAACTCCGCCACTAATTACTTTTGATATTACAGATTTGAATTACGAAAATAATCTTTACATGTTGCTATCATTTGATCTTGTCCACATGGGGACTTGAATTGTGGCATATACCCTTTAACTTCATGGATTTAGTTTGTATCTGTTTTATAAGTTTTTTTGTTGATGAATTCATTTTCTTTTCAAGGTCTCCTTATATATGATTCAAATATAAACCATTACTTCGCTCAGCAACATGGTTTTTGTATCCTGGATATTCTTATACTATGGCCTTGGTTTGGGTAATGTTTTTTGTACACATTTTGTAAATGTAGAATATTTGGCATGTGTTTTTTTTTTTGCTTAAAATCAAAAGTAAAACAGTAAAAAAAAAATTGGTAACTATTTTGGAAAAGTAGTATTTGGGTATTTAATTTGATATATAAGTGTTTATGCACATAAATGTCCTACAATATATACGATTATTTTGTAAAATTAGTGGACTAGGACAAGAAAATATATATATTTGGTTTTGTTTTTAGTAAAATTATTATTTTTTACTCTTTGCGTTTCGAAAGTACTTTTACGCAAGGGAAATTGTTAGGTGGGTTCATCTATAGTACTGAAAAATCTGTACTGCTATGAGTTACAACCGCTGATAAGACAAAGCAACAATATTTCACCTTTTACCAGCCACCCACTCCGTAGATAAATGGGATAAAGGACGATAGATATATATATATATATATATATATATATATATATATATATATATATATATATATATAATATATATAATAATATAAAAAAAATGATTTTTATTTTTTGTGATTGAGATCTATTTAAATTTTACTTTAAAATTAATTTAACGATTAATATTAATATTTCAAATTTAATAGAAAAAATAGGTCCCTAAGAATGTGTTTGGAATAATTTTTTAAAAGTGTTTCTAGAACTTATATTTTTCTTAGGTATTTTTTAAAAAAAAAAAAGTGTTTGAAAATATTCCACCATAATCAATACTACCACCACCGTCACCCCACCACCACCATCACCATCACCACTATCGCCACTACCACCCGCCCACCACTTGCCCACCGCCCCATCACCACTACTACCACCCCCATCGTCCCACCACAACTATTGTCGTCACCCTATCACCACCACTGTCCCACCATCGCTACAACCCCACCACCACCTCTTTCACAACAACAACCACCACCATCATAACCACTATCACCGTCACCCCACCACCACTATCGCTACCGCCACCACGTCTGCCATAACAACCACCACTACCACTGTCGCCTCCCCCACAACCACCACACTCACAACCCCACATCCACCATCACAGCTATCACCACCCTCATCGCCCCACCACCAACATCACCATTGTTGTCGGCACCCACCACCATCACCCTACCAGTGCCCCACCACCACCATCCCCATTACCACCACCACTGTTGCAACTACCATTGTCCCACCATCACCACCACTCCCACCGCCCCCACCACTACCATCACTATTGCCACCCCACTACTACCACCATCACAATCGGTTGTCATCACTCATCACCGTCTCCCACCACTACCATTGCCGCCCACCACCACAACCACTGCTCACCTCCACTATAATCAATTCTTAAATTCCTTTTTACCTCTTCTATATTTGTAATTTAATTTTAAGTGTGAATACAATTATGCTTATTGTTGAATTTTTTTTATTATTTTGTGCCTTTAGGCACAAGAAATAACTAGTGCTGCTATACGGGCTAAACAAACATGCAATGCAACTTATTAAAACTTAATAAGTCTTATTTGTCTGTCTTAATACCAGAAAGAGAGAGAATTAATTGTTATGGCCCAATTTTAATACATCACCAATTTGTTGCCCCTCCATTGAAATATCAGCTGGTGGCTAGAGAATGACATCAACTATCACGGATGTCACTGTTATTTTACCCACTCTTTTTATTATTATTTCATACTAAATCATATCTATATAATATGACAACTAACAACTTGAATCACATAAGATTGAGAGTCCCATATTATATATATATTTAAGAGTATAAGTTTTGGTGAATGAGCCAAGGTTCCTTACTTCGACTCCCTAATGTTGATTTTTCTGAAAAAGACGACTAGTTGAGGGCGAAAGTCTCATATCAACCGGAATTGGGTCTGAACTTTAACTTAATAGATGCAACAAATGCTTAAACAACCTATATCCTCCACACTAATCATCATTGGATAGATTATCCAACTCCGAACAATCTTAGTTATTGGTGGGGGTTTGGTCTTATTGGAGATGCTCTAAGGATAACAATCATAGTTGGTTTTTGAATTTTCTCTTTAGTTTTTGTTTGACTCATGAATTTTCAATTGTCCTAAATTTATTTTTTTTTTGTTCAACAGTCAGGGTACCTGGGTTAACTTACATGTACTTAAACTAATTCTCTATTTAATTCGGTCAAAAATAGACCATTCATGGTGGGACTTGGGTATTTATAAAAGATAAATCCCTCATGATATAGTTCCAAGGGGGTTACCAAATTTCAACTAATGACGATTGAGTTTATAGCTTGTTCTTGTTATCACTTAAGAAAAAAAAATTGTCCCAATTTAATTCTTCAACTATCATTTTGTCTCAATTAAGTTTTTTCATTCATTTTTACCGCAAGATCAACGTTGAAATGGAAAAGATTGGACTAGTTTCTAGTTGATTTAATGATTACAATTGATGAAAGGATTTAATTAAGATAAAGTTGATAATTGAAAGACTAAATTGAGACAATTGAAACTTCAGAGACCAAAATAAAATTAATGATAAAGTTCACGGGACAACTATAATTTTTAGCATTGATTTAATCTAATATATATTTGAGTTCAATGAATTTACACAAAACACCTCTTAAATGTTGTTTCAAAATTTTTTATTTTGTTTTCTCACAACTAAAAAAAGTTTTATTGGATGCTTTCCGTCATAACTTGTAATTTTACTCAAATTATTGTGCTTAGTCTGATTTAATTTTTAACATTTTAATGAACAAACTCAAATTACTTGAAAAGAAAATGAAGCTATTGAGTGACATTAACATGAATTTAAAGGGAAAAACTAGTCGGTGGGAATTTGAATCTATATGAAATGCTTCATTGGTTTGTGTTAGGCCTATTTCAAATTGTGGGCATGCTAAAGTCTTAAACTTAAGATCCAAACACGTATGATTTTATTTATTTGAATCGGTGTGAGGCTCTAAATTGTGACTGTTAAGGGGATTGTATCGAGGTGTAAGGTTACCTCTGAGTTCTTTTCTATGTCTTAGGGTTTAAGAACTTTAAATAGTTTTACAATTAACAACGTAATGGATTGAAACATATAAAGAAAAAATTGAATGCAAAGTAACAAATAAATTAGTTTATAAAGAAAAAATTGAATGCAAAATAACAAATAAATTAGTTTAGGAAGATGAAACAAATATTGTACTTAACATTAATTGAAAGCAGTAAAAATCACTGGAGTGATAAATTACAAGAGAGAGTCTAGTTGCTCCGAAGCAAGGAACAAGTAAATAAAAGAGAGGTTGACTCTATGTAGAGTTTATTGTGTTTGATCGTGGATCATTTCTCTGCAGTCTTGCCTTGGTTATTTATAAAAATGACATTCAACAGTGGATGCCATCTTTTTTGGCCATGATTTTAATTATGACTTTTTTCTTGAGATGTGCATATGTGCGCTGAACCAATTCTAATTGACGGTTCATGATGTTACGTCTCTCCGCTTCTTAGGATTCTCAAAGTCTCTCTTCCTTAGTTGCTCTATCAAGTATGGACTTTTATAGACTCATTCATGATTGTTAGATCTCTTCCATGTGTCACCCTCAAATTTTACTGTTTTTGAATGTAAATAGTTTGGTGATAGATTTTAGTTTTCTTCAATTTGGTACTGACAGGTGTAAAGGGTTTAAAGATGCTTTGATAAAATGAAAGTTTATGTCTCAAGCAGGGTTGAAATTGCTTGTAGCCAATAATTATAACAAAAACACTAAAATAATTGTGACCCAATGTGGATTCGTGAATTTTACAATCGAGCTAAATTTCACTTATAATACTAAAGTAAAAACAAATACGACACAATTAAGCGTTGACATGATCTTCTAAGGAAGGGAAAGAGCAGAGAATTCAAAATTGTCATTCCAAATTTATAGTTGTAAACAATGTCTAATGCACGGTATTTAAATACCATAAATCCCCTTAAAAATATCAAATTTCTTTTTTGCAGACTAATAAGCACAGTGTTATCATTGAGTAAAAACTATATGTTATATGATTAATTTTATTTTATTTTATTTTTTGAAAAATGATACACTGACAAAAAAATATATGACCAAAAAATAAGAAAAACTGACATGACACTCATTTGACTGTGCTCACTAGTCAAAGATTCCGGACAAAATTTTAAAAAAGCACTAAATCAAAATCTAAAGCAGTTTTCTGTATTTTATTTTGTCCAGATTTATAACGAACTTTAAAATTTTGATTCAAAAATTAAGTGTCAAATCAAAATAGAGATAATTGTACTAGAGGTCTCCAAAGTCTGAGATTTATCTCATTTTGAACCTTAATATTTTAATTGTATCATTTTGGTCCCGAAAGTACTGAATATGTTTTTATATGATCTCTCAAACAAACAATATATAAATTACTAATGATTTTTTATTATAAATATATCACGTGATACTTAAATATGAGCAAAAAATAATCTGGGTAGCTCTTAACTAAATTTTGGGTAACTTTTGACCAAAAATATGTAATATGGTTAGTTCTTGGCCAAAATTTGGATAGCTCATGAACTAAACTGTGTAATTTGGGTAACTCTTTGATCAAAATTTGGATAAAATTTTGGTTAAGAGTTATCCAAATTATTTTTTTGCCCATATTTAGGTATTACTTGACAAGTTTATAATAAAAAATTGTTAGCAATTTGAATATTGTTTTCTTGAGAGACCACATATAAACATATTCAATAATTTAGAAACTAAAATGATACAATTGAAATATTATGGACCAAAATAAAATAAAATTTATATTTTGAGGGCCTCTAGTGTAACTAACCCATCAAAATATTATTTAATCTTCTTTATCAATCTAATGAATCATCTTTTCCTTAATCTTTTCTAAAATCATTTTTAAGAAGATTTTTGAAGAATTTACCGGACTTGGAATAAAAATCAAGCTTTGAAAATCTAATTACTACTTTTTTGGCAAGTAGTTACCTTAAATCTAGCCCATGATCCAAAAATTCTCCAAAATAGAAAAAGCTTTCCTATAAATACCATCAACGGATTGGATTTAGATTGATTTTTTTTTTTGAACCTGATTTTAAAAGTCTAAACCGAATTCGATTCGATAATGTGACAAATTTTATTTTCGTAGTTCATATCTGAATTCATTAACAATTCAAAATCTGATTCGAAACAAATAACTTAATTAATTAAATTTTAACAAATTATACCTAAATTTATTTAAATAATTACTTAGTTTTTAATATTTATATATAAATATATAAAAATAAATAATTCAAATCGGGTCATATTCATGATTGGATATAAATATAAATAATGCTACACAATCCAAATAAGACCCAAACAATTACAATCCAAATATATATTGTCCTTTAGATGAGTGAGTCCCATTAATTTTTTCAATAGAATCTATTTATTAAAGAGATGATATGCATTAAAGTTACACTTTTTAAATTTTATTTGAATTGTGTGCTTTAGTCCATAAGTATATTCAAATCTTAAGTAGCGAAATATAAATATTATATACATATTTAAATTCGAATTATTGGTCGATCCGGGCCTACCCGATTGCCACATATAGTAGTGGGGAGTGGAAGTTTGACTCGCAGAAATCGGCAATTACATAGATGGCCGCGACTGCGATCGCTTTATTCTTTACTTCTTTATACCTCCTAGTCCAAGGAGCCAGATAGTCGAAAGCCTCGTCTTGTAAAGAGAATATAGGCAAGCAGACCAAGCAAAGAACTGGGGTCTACTCTGCTGTTGGGTTGCCCTTGGATTCAATCAAGTCAGTAAATCTTAACTCTCTCTTTCTCTCAACTTCTCGATTCATCAGTTCTTGAATTAGGGTTTATACATTTTGCTGTTTATTTCGTGTATCTATCAACATAAGTTGCTCAATTGAATTTTTTCAATTCAGTGTTTTATGATCAAATGAAGAAGGTTTGTATGTTGATATTTGCTGGTTTTTTTTTTTTAAATTTTGCAGGACGTTATTTTATTTACAGATTGGTTGATCGATAAATTAGATAGTGTTTATTGAATATGCTGAGAAATGAAGTGTAGATATAGTAGATGGGGTGCGTTTTTGGTAGAGAGGTTTCCTCAGGCATAGTTCATGAGTCTAAGGAAAGCAGTAGAGAAGCTGAAAGTTATGAGAGAAAGAAGAGGAAGAATCCGAATGTTTCCGAGTTTAGTGACCGTTTAGAGTTGGCGGTGACAACAAAGGTCGATAATGGTAGTGCTAGGTTTGATATTGGTGGGACCCAAAAAGAGGAGAAGGTGGCTGTTGATGGAAGGCAAAGGGGTGAGGGGAGACGGCCGAGGCCAAATCCGAGGCTGAGTAATCCCACTAAGAATAAGCAGGGGGAGCAAGTTGCTGCGGGGTGGCCCTCTTGGCTCTCTGTTGTTGTTGGGGAAGCAATTGAGGGTTGGCTTCCTCGACGTGCTGACAGTTTTGAGAAAATCGATAAGGTGGGTTGCATGTTGTTTTTGTTGTTCATCTGTTCTTGTTTCTCATGTCAGTGGTTTCTGTTCTGTTTGATTGATGTTGGTGTCTTTGAACATGTTTAGATTGGACAAGGAACATATAGTAATGTGTACAAAGCAAAGGATACTATTACAGGTAAAATTGTTGCGCTAAAGAAGGTACGGTTCGATAATTTGGAACCTGAAAGCGTAAAATTTATGGCTAGAGAGATTATCATTTTGCGGCGACTAGATCATCCTAGTGTTATTAAATTGGAGGGTTTGGCCACTTCGAGAATGTCGTGTAGTTTGTATTTGGTGTTGGAGTACATGGATCATGATTTGGCTGGACTTGCTGCTAGCCCAGAAATCAGTTTTACTGAAGCACAGGTGAGACCAAGCAGCTCTTTTTATTTTTCAAGGGAGTTACTTCAATTTTCAAATAACTTTGGTGGTATAACAAACCCTGAAGAATGGTATTTATTTTTGTTGCAGGTTAAATGCTCCATGCATCAGCTCTTTTCTGGACTTGACCATTGTCACAGCCGTGGTGTGCTCCACCGTGACATCAAAGGCTCAAATCTTCTTCTTGACAATGAAGGAATACTTAGGATAGCTGATTTTGGGTTGGCTACAATTTTCGATCCTAATCACAAGCACCCTCTGACTAGTCGGGTGGTTACACTATGGTATCGGCCTCCAGAGCTTCTTCTTGGGGCTACTGATTATGGTGTAGGTATAGACCTATGGAGTGCAGGTTGCATTTTGGCCGAGTTATTGGCGGGAAAGCCCATTATGCCTGGTCGTACAGAGGTACTTGACATGTTTGGATTTTGGATTTGCAGGTTCGGCTAATGATCGCACATAGTTAAAATTGGTGTTTCTTTGATATTAAAGATGTATCATTTTGTTTTTGCTATTGTGGATTTATGTTTCTAAACATAATCTTATAATCTTTTGTGCACCCTAAAATTTTGAAGACCAATGATCGAAATAGAAATAAGAGTAAAGATGTTCAATGCAGTCAATTCTAGGAAATGAATTTTATTTGAAGTGAAGGGACTACAATTGGAATGAACAAGCTTACACTTGGGTTGGGTTAATGGGTTAAAGTTGAAGCATTTTTTTTGGGAAGTGACATCTTTTTGATTGTACTTTGAAGCAAACTATGAAGTATGAATAAATGAAAACAATCTTCACAGTTATACACATCAAATTAACTAAGTACTATAAAATGGGGGCCCTATTGATGCCCGATACTGGGCATGCTGAAATCCATCACTGGCAAAACTTACACGCGGTACCTAGAAGAAGTGATAGTGGTCACAAGTCTGCTGATTATAATACAGTAACACTGATGTTTGCTTGATAAGTACCCATTACACTCATTCATATATTTTGCTACACTTGATCTTAATAATAAGTCAACAAGTCTTGTTTCAACTATTTGGGTGTTGGACGGAACTAAATTGTGTTTTCCCTTATGCACGAGGTTGTTTTACTCTTATCCGTTGGCAAAATTGACACCATTTGTCTAAGCTTGGGAGTGACATTTTGTATAGTAATGACATGCTACACCTGCTGTTGAACCCTTGACCTGTGGCTTTCCAACTAGCAATGGAAGCCAGCAAGCTACAAGTTAGGCTTGTAAGCATAAGCGGCAATTGATTTAGCCAGGGGTTAGTTAAAGATAGGATACTAATGAAGTCACCAGGAGGGGCAAGAATAGAAATTCTTTTATTGCTGTAATTTGATTTTTTTTCTTGGGAAAAGTGTCAAATTGCTTAACCAACTTGGTCAGTTCATTGAGTAGTATTGAGCAGTTTTAACTATGTCTCTATTTTTTTTAACTTCCCATTCTTTGGATTGATTTTAATTTCAGTGAGGTGCCAATGAGTTTGTGGTCCATTTATGCTTATGCCACATCAACTTCATAACCATTTTCTTGATTTCCCATTACCAAATTGGGAAGTTTAGTTGTCTAATGTTCTTTTGGCCCAGAAAAGTTATATACTTAAATAAGCATTTCCATAACTTCGTAATGTATTTTTATCATTTTTTCCTGATGGAAGTAGTTATTCAAGTTTGGAGCATTTGAGTCTGTAAAGTTGTAGAATTGATAATGCATAAGTGTTGACATAGGTGTGAATATGATTGGAATGGTAAATGGTTTTATCCAGGTAGCATACAGTCAACTGCATTGGCTTCAGTTGTAGAGACAAACTTGTATGATGGGCTCTTCTAGCATGGGAACCAGGGTTATATCCAGTTAAAGGATTCATTTTTATCTTAATGTCACTAGTTTGCTTTCATGACAGTTAAACGATTTGTTTTTAGCTTATTGTCTCTAGTTTACTTTCTTTTGACTTTCAAACTGAGATTGTTCCTAAATATATCTCAAGTGCTTGAAATTTCTGGAAGTTATTTTTGGTTCAATCCTGCGTTTTAGCTTATCCAAGGGTTTTGAAAAATATGGATCCATTTACATTTCTTTTGGGTGGCCATTAACAATGATCTTTTCCATTACTAAGGTAG
Organism: Ilex paraguariensis; assembly: GCA_963454935.2. Lineage (NCBI taxonomy): Eukaryota > Viridiplantae > Streptophyta > Magnoliopsida > Aquifoliales > Aquifoliaceae > Ilex > Ilex paraguariensis. Next base: position 1,421,780 of record CAUOFW020001280.1, on the reverse strand, counting down.
AACAGCTGCATAAGATATACAAGCTATGTGGGTCACCTTCAGAAGAATATTGGAAAAAGTCAAAGTTGCCTAATGCCACTCTATTTAAGCCCCGAGAACCTTACAAGCGATGCATTAAGGAGACATTTAAGAATTTTCCTCCATTGTCGTTGCCATTGATTGATACTCTTCTTGCAATTGACCCAGTAGAACGCAAGACGGCAGCAGATGCATTAAGAAGGGAAGTAAGTGTTTTGGTTATCTATCTGATACGTGTTGCGGTTTCCATCCCTCTTCAGGCTTATATTATTGTTTTTCTTGGATGTTAATGCTGTTATGTTTGTTTCTATTTAGAAAATCCAATATTCTGATATAATTAGAACCCTGGAATAGTAGAGCTTAATAAGACTGGAAGATGATCTCCTTCCTTGCCGAGAAATGTGATCCAATGCATCCAAAAGGAGATATAAGTCCATGTTCTGAAGATTGAAGATCCGAAGTACTGTGCTGACAGCGTAGAAGAGAATTTGGGGATTAATGGAGAAACTTGAATCTTTGTGGCAAAGATTGATTTCAGTGAAATTAGTATGTATCAAAAAAAATGATACCCCAAAATTGGATGAAGAAATGTATCTCCGGATAACAAAATTGGTGACAAAAAAAGGAATCACAGCAATTTGTGAATGACACCCCAAATCCACTAATAAGATGTTTACCAAGAATAGAAACTCATCATAATAATACCATTTCTAGAGAGTAGAGTGGATGAAATTTGAGAAGTGTTGTATGAGATGATATCAATGGATAGCATGGAGTCCCTAAGTCTAAGTGGTTTTTGAGAATTTCGCGTTCTTGTCGGCCAAACATATATATCTGTTGTTCATTTCTAGTAGGCCGGCACAGACCAATCAGGATACATACACACACACATACCTATTGTTTGTTGTTTTACCTTAGATAGAGAGATTCAATGCATGTCAGTAAGAATGTGGTCATCTTTTTGCTGATTGGACTGGACTAAATGGTAACTTTGGTACAGCTGTTGCAAAAAATGTCACTGCTATTTCAATTCCAGTTATTATATGCTCTAAAGTTTTACTTTCCTGTAATGGTTGGACTGGAGCAACATATATGGGGCTGAGGTAATAGTATAAACCTAGGAAGCATGGACACTTCATTTTGGACAGGGTGTCGGTGTCGGACACGCCTGGGACACGGACATGCTTGGACATGTGTCGGACACATTAAAATGAGTGTACGATTTTTTTATTATTAAATTTTTTTAGTACACGTGACCGACATGTTCAGCACACGCTGGAGGACACGTTTTGAGATTTATTTTCAATTTTTTTGAGAATTTTTCGGATAATTTTATAATTAAGAGTTATTTTTATAATTTTAAAGGGATATGAGTCACAATCATAATATAAAAAAAGTTATCATCATTTCATTGAACATAAGACATGAATATAATATAATTTTTGATATGAATACGAACTTATATACAAATGGTAGTCTTTTAATATGAAGGTAAGGGGAGAAAAAATAGGATTACAAATTTAGAACTCTTGGAATTTGATGAAAGTTAATATTACGAAATGGAATATTTTTTAAAGAAAAAGTTGTAGAAGTCATTGATTATTGAATCATGAATGTTAATGTTGAATGTGTATCAGTATATCTTATATTATACTTTTCATGCTATGATATCTTGATGTAAATTTTTAGAATTAGGAAAATAATGAATTAAAAGATTATTATGATAATATTTTTATTTTATTACATGATTTTATATAAATATATGTATAAAATACAAATTATTTAACGTATCACTAACGTGTCCGTGTTCTACTTTTTTGAAAAAATTCGCATCGGTGTATCCGTGTCGCGTCGTATCCGTGTCTCATATCCATATCCATCCGTGTCTCATATCCATATCCGTGCTTCTTAGGTATAAACTCTTACATTTTTGTTAGCAATCCTTTAATTTCAAGTTCCAAAAAATGTATCTTGATATCTTGCCATATTTTTACTGGTGATTCAGTACTTGTAAGTAGGCTAGGTTGTCATCGTGCTTTCATATTCGAGAAATTTGCTTCAACTTTAGGTTAGGCTTTTGTTGAAGTTCAAGTCATGCAAATGACTAATTTATGAGTTTGAGGGTGGAATTTCACCTTTTTACTAGATTCAGATAAAACAAAAATGGGAGCATTGCAGTAATTTGGGGTCATAAAGAAAAATGGCTGAGAACAACTTTAGTAATAGTATTTCTTGGAATTCTGGACACTTCTTTCCATAAATGCTGAGAACTGATTTTATTTATGGAGTCCCTTGCATTCACAAATATGTTTCTATTGTGAGATAAGTCTGCATTCTTTAGAGGTGTGTTTTTTTTTCCCCATGCAGTTCTTCACCATGGAACCATATGCTTGCGATCCTTCTAGCCTCCCACAATATCCCCCAACCAAAGAGATGGATGCAAAAAAGCGGGATGATGAAGCTCGAAGGTGAGAATTCTTTTTAAATGTTCATTTGTAGAGCTCCTATAATCTGGTTATCCTCAGGAGTCTAATTTAGAAAATTCTACTTTTAATTTGTGTGTTTTAATTTTATTTAATTGGTTGTAGTGTATATGTAGATTTTGGATGGGTATAGATGCTTCTTTTCCATCATCACTACTTCTTTTTATTTTTTTTTGGGGTGGGGGAAGAGTAACTGGAGGGCATGATCCCGTGCTACTAAACAAAATAAGAGAGCACTGCTGCAACTTGATTGGCATTTTCTAGCCCGTCCAGCATATCTGTAAACTTACTGGATGAAATGCTTCCAGTTGAAGGCAACTAGCCTTCAAGTTTTTTATCATAATTGTTGTGATAGTGGAATTTGCCAAGGAAACAGATTTTGCATGCTTAATTGCTTATATTTGTATGTGTTCAATTAAGATGAAAGATCATGTTTTGGAGAATTGTGTTGATACTTGTGCTCTCTCTCTCTCTTATTTTTATATACAATGTCTTCTCCATAGGCAAGTAGTTTCCACTCATTACATGTTGTCCTAATTAAATTGCACGCCCATGCAGGCTCAGAGCTGCTAGTAAAGCCCAGGGTGATGGTGCTAAGAAAACACGCACACGTGATCGTGCTGGTCGGGCAATTCCTGCTCCAGAAGGCAATGCTGAGCTTCAATCTAATCTGGATGTATGTCTTAAATGCTGCCTCTTTCAACTATTAGTCTTTTATAATTATTTGGGTTCTGCCAATCGAGTGCAAACTTGTCGGATGAACTTGGGATAATCAGATTATTCTATTTTCCCCAAACTAAAATCAATGTATACTATGATGGTTCGGTATTATGTAGGTAGAGTACATGGAAAGATGATGAAATTTGGAGCAATCAAAAAGTCTACTCTCTGTTTTACAATAGTTAGTGTTAGAAAGAAAATAAACAAAGGAACTAAGTAACAAGAACATAAACGGAGACTGAAACTTGATTCTAGACATCTCTGTTACTGAATTCAGTTGGGTGACACTTCTCTCAGGCCACATAAACCACCATATGAATTATGCTTAAAGGAGAAGAAGTTAATGTTAACATGTCAAAGATCTTATACTAGTTTTGTTAAAAAACAGTATCTATTAAAGGGCAAATAGCAGTTGGCAACCCGAAAGATTAAAAAAATTCTCAATTTGCACCCTCAAAGATCAGTTGTTTCAAATTGCACCCTCAATTAAATAAATTAGTAGCAATGTGACCCAAACCATAATGTTTGTTGCGATTTTCATGCCATCCACATTAGATGCACGTGATGAGTTTTGTCAGATTATGTGGTTTCCCCTTTTTACGTGGGTCTCATGTGCCTGTTAATCTAATAAAAATTGCAATGGACTTTGTGGTTGGGATTATGATCTTCGTCAAATTGACGGCCACGTGAAATACACGCGATGACTTTTGCTAGGTTATGACCCTTCCCCTTTTTCACATATGCTTCAAGTGGCTGTTAATTTGATGAAAATCGCAACGGACGTTATGATTGGGGTCACATTACTACCAATTAATTTAATTGAGGGTGCAATTTGAAATAATTGATCTTTGAGGGTGAAATTGAGAATTTTTTAATCATTCGGGGTGCAAACTGCCATTTGCCCTCTATTAAATGATTTGTTTCTAAATAAATCAGATTCTGATAAGAGGACTACCTGTTTCTTGAAAGGTGTAAATCTAGTTGTGTCAGTACCCCTTTTTCTGGTTGGCATTGATTCGTTTGCGCAAGATTTAAAAGGATGAAGACAGCTAAAATTTGTATTTTTAATTTGTGTGCATCAATAAAACGAAACACACATCTTATCATTGACGAACAGAAGCACAATTAAAGCTTTTTCAGTTTTGAACAGAATTAAGCCTCTAGGATAGCTGGTCTCAAAATTTTGACTTGGATTGGTTGTGATAGTGCTTTAGCTTGTCTGTTGCCATTTGATGCAGAGTTTCACCATATTTCAGGTGTTCTCTTTCTTTGTATCCTTCAAATTTGTTTACTTTGTAACTTCATTTCATAAGCAGCGTCGGCGTCTAATCTCCCATGCAAATGCAAAGAGCAAGAGTGAAAAGTTTCCTCCACCACACCAGGATGGAGGACTTGGTGTTCCTGTGGGTGCTTCCCATCACATTGATCCTGCCTTTATTCCTCCTGATGTGCCATTCAGCTCCACCTCATTCTCGTATTCAAAAGAATCTGTTCAAAATTGGTCAGGTCCTTTGGTAGATCCTGCTGCTATTGACACCAGGAGGCGGAAGAAGCACGGTGCAAGTGATTCACGACAACCAACAAAACTGTCTACAGGCAAGAAGGACAACATTGGCAATGTTTGAGGCAAACAAGAGGAGAGCTTGGTTGAGTTTTGTGGCATACACTGATAATCAGATGTATTGGGTTGGCAGCTGGTGATACAATCCCAAGAGAAGTCGTCAAGCTGTTTGAGACAGGCCTATATAACCTGCCTGGAAAGGCGGTCAAGTGTGTTTAAAGGTGACACGTTATCTTTCAATTTTTACTTAAATCATAAATTTTTTTCGTGGGCGCTGACGCTTCATCAAGTATAAAGATTTATTTAACTTTTTTTTGCTCTATTTGTTAGGTTAGTGAGAAGCTTCCCAATTTTTTTTTTATATATTGATGTTTATCGATCCATTGTGTTTGAAACCAATGCCATTTATCTGCAGGAGAAAAAAACCAAAAAAAAAAACTGCTACAGCTGGTGAAAATATGGATATTCATTTGAGCACAATACCATTGAATCTTTTGTTTGGCATGCTAACTACTTTGAGACAGATATGGCTACTATATTGTGCCCCCTTTCTTTCTTCCATGTAATGAATATAAGGAACTTGTGCTTCACAGTTGAGAACTGTACAATCACTTTGGAGGTTTGAGGGGTGTCTTGAAATGCTTCTATCTTGTTAGCAGTCATTTCAAATATTGTTTTTTAAGTTAGAAACATTGAAGAGGAGGCAGATCCTTGACAATTGGGTGTTAAAAGTCATCGACTCAAAGAGAATTGAGGTGGAAAAGAACTAGAATGTTGCAGAAATACTGTCTGAACCATGGCAACCAAATAATTACACCTCAGGTTGAGCAGCCTCCAGTGAATCAGGTAGACATTGAACATGCTATTGTGCATTATTGCAGGACATAATGTTAATCTAAAATTCCATGTATGCCATCAAAGCTATATGGATTCGATTCTCCTTTTGCAATAAGTTTGACAGGCATAACAGAGCATTTCTGTGCGATTCGACTCCTTAAAAAAAGGAACATACGCCCCCTGAATCGGGTTGCTGTTACTTTCCCCTCTGGAAAAGGGATTAGGTCGCGGCGTTGCTGGGACTTTTCTTCCTTGGGCTTGTTGAGAATTAAGCAAAATTACTATACTGGCGTATACTCCAGTACTGTAACTTCCTTTGGACAGACTTCATCTTTAGCAGAACCTTCCTGCTCTCCTACCTTGCAAAGGTCTTCTTGGGTGGGCTTTTAGTTCTGAAGACATCAAATTAATGGAATACTGGCTCAGGCCACAATTGTCAAACCCTGATCCATTTTTCCAAATATTTAGAGCGGTAATAGCCTCCATTAGAAGTAAACAGTACAATCCTCAAATAATGGCTCAGCTTTGACGCCAATGGTATGAATAATAATCGCGTAGTATTATATTAAATAGACTATTCGGTCACATTCCCTTATTACAAATAGTAATGCAACCATCAGACTTTATTTAACAATAAAAAATGAAATTGACAGTTTAATTATTCGCGAATTTTCTCGTAACCTGTTAATTTGGAAAAAAAGAAATAATATAGAATGAGCATCAATAAATCAGTAAAGTAGTTCAATTTTCAGACAAATATTTAAAAATATATTGTTTAGCATGATTGGTTGAAAGTGAAACAAGCATTTGATACATATAGATGAGTGAAAATGTCATTTCATGTGATACGGTAACAGTTAAATAAAATAGTAAAAGAGAGTTTAAAAATTCAAATATATTGTTACATTGATGCGCAATCATCATAATAGACTACTTAGGATTAATATGAACATACGATCTAACATTTTGGGGGACTTTTATCCCGAGAAATATACGCTCTTTAGTTAAAGTTCAGTATCCAAGTCTGAAGACCAATAGAGCCACCTAAAAATTTACGAACTCAATGAATATCTTCTATGACCTCAAACTGGAATGTAAGCCCTTTTGTCACTCGACTTGTGAGCACTTAAATTTAGTTTAAAAGGATTGTTGTATCTCGTTTTGTACAATCAATCAAATCGTTTCAGACAACAGTGTGTTATCGCACTTAAAACCCTAATTCGGATCCGTAATTTCAATCAAATTTCAATAACTCAATCATAGGATTTAAAACATACTAGACATTCATAAATAATGTAAGTCATAAGCTAAAAACAAGTTTGAAATGCTTTGTCTGATCCAAAATTGAGAAACCCTACCCATCTTGGTATTTTTATTTGAAATTACAAAAAATTAAACAATGTTATTTTTTGATGAAATTCGACCCACATAATCCATTTGACTAATTATAATGAATATAAAATTTATTTGGAAAAAATCACCCAAAAATTAGGTCAAATTGGTCCCGGAAGCCAAAATAGTTATTTTACTCATCATTTTGATCTGACTATCGGATCGACTTGAAATTTTATCAGGACCTTCAAACGAACGTTATGGAACTTTTGGCATCAATTAGAGGTCAATCGGACACCGGATGCACCCTTACTCACTGTTGGGGTATCCAGTGGTCCTCTTGGTCCACTTCATCTTATTCCTCAAGAAATCTTAAGTTCCTCCTTTCTGTTTTAGGTATCTTATTTCTCATCTCTATTTCTCACTCCACATGACACTTTTTGCTCTTGTTTCAAAGCCTACTAACTCATATCACACTTCTATGTGGAACCCCATAGGTGAGATACCTCAAATTAACCTCTAACCTATCAAAATATTGAACTAAAGTTGGAAAAAATAAGGTTTTTTAAACATGGCCAGACCTGCAACTCGGGTTTTAACCCCCTTAACAACCTCTAACCCAAAACTAACAGTGAAAATGGGTTCCTTGTGTCCATTTTAGCCTAAAGACCATATCCCCCTAACATCAAAATACAAAATTTAACAAAGTTTGATTTTCAAAACCCTTGAATCTCTACTTCGGTTTTAAACTTCAAACCACCACCACCAACCATGACGGCTCTCTAAACCACCACCAACTTTCACCTTCAGCCTCCAACAACCAACTCCAAGCCTTAGATTAGGCCAAAGCTCCCTCAATCTTTGAACCCGCTTCAGACTCATTAAAAATTCGAAACTTTAAAACAAAAATTCTTGCATAACCTCTTAACCAAAACAAGTTATAATAATCCATTGAACTTCTAGCATCCTAATTGAGCTAGAGGTACACCTTTGATCATTCTAATAGGCCTCCAAAGAAAATCTAAAAATTCAAGTGAACTTTCTCTCTCTCTCCTCTCTATTGATTCTATCCTCTCCAGACGATAGGTTAAGATTCAAGACCTTCCTAAAAGATTCTGGAGGCTTGGAGAAGAGTGGGGCGACAGCAGCTTGGGTATAGCTACCATGCAAGGGCAGTTTTGTAATCTTTCCCAAAATTTGAAAATTAATTTTAAATATATATTTTTTTAACATCAAATATACATTAAAGTATTCCCTAGAAAATTATTCCTTATATTTTTGAAATCCTAAATAGCCTCCAATTCATCCCAAAATCTCATTCCCACACTCGACTTACTGGTATGCATTAATCCTTCTTCACCCATTTGTGCTTCCACGCTCATTTCCTCTTTACCAACCACCTTCCTACAGCTAGTAGACCTCCTAACCATCTTCAGAACATCTACGCACCACTCTAAAGTCATTAGTTTAGAGTTAGGCTTCCCAATATTTGAACTCCTAACCACAGACTCAAATCCTAATCCCTTTTTTGATCTTCAAACACAGGGTTATTACAACAATTGTTTTTGCAGATTGACAATTGGTAAGGTGTTGGCCCTCTTGGGTAAGCCATTAAGGCACGCTAATTAATCAGGAGCTCTCTTGATTGTTATAAAAGATTGAAAGCGTGTTTTGTAAACATTTTTTCACATTGATAATCATAGGTTTGAACCACATTTTCATTTAAACAACGGTAGCATGTTACATAAATTAGAACATGTCGTATTAAGATTAAAAAAATTCAAAATTACGATAGGATGACTACTGATTCTACCCAATCCATTACCCAATCTTGTAGAATCAAACATTCTATCTGCCAGTTTGGTTATGTATGAACAATTGGTTGCCTACTAGGGCCCTCCAAAATCCCAATCCTATTTTGAGAGAGAATTTTCATTCTCTCCTGTGAAAATCCTAGTCTTTCATTCATAATATTTCCTCTTTTCTTTTTTTGGATTCTTTGAAACAAGATTGATCATCTTAAGTTACTATCTAATCCTACACAGTGAAACTTCAAATTGCAGGCAAACTTTTCACCCAACCACTGTTAGACCCCAAGGGCATGTTTGGTTCGAATAGCGGGGGGTGAGATTGAACTACATTAATTCAATGTTAACTAAATAAAAAATGTTTGGATGAAGTTGTAGGACGTGGACTTCTACCATAGATTAATATCAGCCCGATATTATAATGCCAAATAACACCACATACACGGTACAAACTAGTCCCATGGAATATGTGGTATAACATCAATCTCAATTAGTATTAACATACAAGACAAACAACCATTTATATGGATTTCAATTTGATTGGATGCAAAAGTGTTTTTTGCCCTTTTCAATTTAATACCGTCAGTTAACTTTCAATCCAAACATGAAGTTAGTCTTAGGACAATAAACTCATACCTTATCTCAACCTTAAACCCAACATAATATAAATTGAATAGATCAAATTGTAGACTAGCTGTTATCACCTGTATATATTAGATTCTAATTAATCTCTAATCTCATCTCACATTATACCCAAACCAAACACACATTAATTCTAGGAGAGGGGTATGCTGTTCGATATAACTAGAAAAATGAGTGATATTCAAATATCATATCAAATATTCAACTTTAATTGCTCAGATATTAATTTCTTCTTTACAGCATTGCTATCCCTGGTTCAAATCACAAACATGAACTCCCCACTTCTGGTATTAAGACTATGTACATCTAACTCTCTTCAAACCTCGTAGTAGTGGGCTTCTCGCGCACTAGACTCTCCTTTTTAGACATTATTTTCTAATAACATTTTGCAATTGGGGAAAACAAGTGTTTTAAGTAGTTAATACCCGGTGTCCCTCTTTCACTGATTTCTGAAAAGTGGATAACAATTTCAACCAAATAAATATGGATAAACTCTCGAGTCAGCTTGGCATATAAACCCTTGAATGATTGATACATCAAGCAACCCCTTGAATGATTGATGCATATATAAGATGATGTATTCATGACAATTTATCTTCCAGAAGCATCTGTAAAGAAGCTGAGATCTATGTATGGACTTAACTATTCTTTCACTCCTCTTCTTCAGACGCTTCCATAAGCCACTGCACCAAAATGAGAATTAATTATTCAGAATCTGATGTACAATAACAATCTTCCTGAACTGCACATGGACAAGGCATGCCTAGACATCAAGATACACATTTTTTTTAATAGTAAATGAGTGCCGTATATTAACCATGTAGATAGCATGCCTACATGGTTTTTCAAAGACTTATAATGAAATAGCTTGTATTTCCAGCCAAGTGAATAGAGAAACAGCGTAAATGATTCTCCTTTTGCACTGCCCTACATAATGTTATACAACTACCAGATAACGTTAGAGGGAACACGTATTAGACCTGAATTTATACAGTAGTTGGCAAGGAGCTCTTTTTTTTAAAATTTTTTTCCCCACTGTGGGTGTGATCTCCTCACTCTATTAAAATTAAAATCAGAATATCAAGCAGAGAAGGGAAACTAAGTTCAACAAAATCAAGTACGTTAGGCGTAGGTTTGGAGACCAGAGGAAATTTTCCTTGTGGGCACAATTGAACATAAAGATTCAGCTATTGCTCTTGTATTGAGTGCTACATCTTCGTAAGAGATGGCATTTTCTGGTTAAGAGAGGGCACAAGAATAATTGAAAAACCAGAGAGTATCAGTCCAAGGAGATGGATTAAGCAGGGGACTCCGATTTCGCATAGTGGTGTTCTGTGCTGAATGGGAGAGACCGTGGCTTTGGAAGTAAGCTAGGTTGGTCAGTGAATGCAGAGGCTCTAGGAGTGGGCAACTTTATGTTGTGGATTCGGCGGACTGGTTAATGAGGAGACGGCTAGTGGTAGATGTGTTGTGACACGATAGTGAGAGAGTATGGGTAGGATATAATTGTTTCAAATGGAACCAGCAGAGTCTCGTGGGGAAGAGATACTGTAAGTAGTATGTCCCATATCTTCATATTTCAAAGTGCATTGGTTGACTGAACGAAGTCTGTGGTTTTTTCTCCAAAGTGCTTGATGATGTTTCTTTATATTGCTTCTAATCACTGAATTATCACTATCATATTGGGGCTGTTTGGAGCTGACTTTTTTGAGTGTGAAACAGAGGTTTGAAAATGTAGTGAAAAAGTCAACTTCTAAAAAGCTTGTGCCTTAAAATAAAAAAATAATCACATGTATGTATAGATTGTGCCTTATAGTTTCCAAAATATGAATTTCAATTTTTTTTAAGACTAATAATATTTTATAAATATTGTTAAGAGTATTAGGGTAATTTATGTAAATTGTTAATAGTGTTAGGGTATTATATGTAAATACAAGAGGGTGTGTATGTATAATTCTTATGATTATGAGTTATCTATAAATACAAGTCATGTATGAGGGCTAGGTTTAATTTTTGAACCTCTCTCTTTCTCTCTAATATTGTCTCTACTATTGTGCTATGTTAATTCTCTCAACTTAACATGGTAGCAGAACAAAGTTATTTTTAAATACAAATATTAATCCTGGTGTTGTTACTGTCGGTGTGGTGTTGCTGTCATTGGTATAGTCGACGTTGGTGGTGTCGACTCAGTCTGGTTTTTTGCTTCGCGGTGGACTAGTCGACTGGTGGCACCTATCTTCGTGGTGGTGTAGTCGATCTTGGTGGAGCAGTCAACTGGTGGCGTCTATCTTCGTGGTGGCGTCGTTTGCCTCGTAGTGGTCTGTGGTGGTGTTCAACAGTGAAGGAATAGGGTTTGGTACAAACCCTAACCAATGAAGGAGAAGACCTTGTTCAAGTGGGTCAGTTTACGGGTTTGGGTAAAGGATCCAAGTCTAGATCCAGATCCAAGATCCAGACCAGGTCGGTCCAGGTCTGATTTAGTGCTCTAGCGTGTCTCTCTAGTCCGGTTCAGTACTCCAGTGGGTCTCTTTGGTCTGATTTTGTCCTCAAATGGGCTTCTCTAGTCTGGTTTAGCAGTCCAGCCAGCCTATTCTTCCTGGTTCAGTGGTCCAACAAGCCCAACCAGTCCGATTCAGTCTTCTAGCAGCCTTCGTTTCTTTGGTTCAACATTGCAGCACTCCTTGTTTCATATTTGCTGCATTGTAATGGAACTCAAGCAAGATACCAGGTCTCTTACTCCGTCTTTGCCATCCCCCATTCTTATCAATGGTCCCATTACCTCTATTAAACTCAATGGGACCAATTATACTTTATGGTCCCGATCCGCTCAAGTATTTCTTTGAGGTGAAGGATTTAAGAAATATTTGGTAAATCCTAAACCCAAAGAAGATACTCCTGCGTATGATCAGTGGGAACAAGAGGATGCTATTATGTCTTTACTACTGAATAATATTGAGTCTAGTATTAGTTCTACTCTACTTTATCTTGACACCGCCAAGGAGATATAGGATCACTTGACCACTATGTATTCTGGTACAGGTAATTTTACCAGTGCGTATGAGGTGTGCAAGGAGTACTTCCGGTTGGAGCAGGGTACTCTAAGCCTTGCAGGGAGTCTATGAGGAGATGAAGACCTACCATCCGTTTACTACTAATGCAGCAGTTTGGCAGAAGCAACATGAGAACCTGAATGTTATGTTTTTGGTAGGATTGAAACCTGAATATGAGGTTATTTGTTTTCAGATTTTGGGTGGTTCTAGTCTTCCATCACTGCTTGAGGTTTTCTCTCGTTTACAACGTGCTACACTGTCTACTCCTTTAGGCATTGTTCATGGTGTCTCCATTGATCGCTCAACTCTTGTGGTTCCTAGTAGCCATGGTGATGGTCATCGCAGTGGACGTGGTGATCGAGGAGGTTGTACGGATGGTCGTGGGGGTTATAGTGGATCCCGTTCTTATACTTACTGTGGTCGTGGAAGACACATTGTTGACTTCTGTTGGGATTTACATGGAAAACCTTCTGGTGCTGCTAATTAGGCTTCTTATCAGGATGACACCTCGATTGTTGCTTCCATACCTCGGTCAGCTCTACCAGACACTAGGTCAGTTACTATTACGCTGGGTCGAGAGCAGTATGCCCAGTTCCTATCCTAGCAACAGTCTGTTCCATCTCCCTCTACTGCTATTTTTGTCCAGTCAAGTACTGCTTCCACTTGTTTATTGTCCTCCACCCGCAGTCCCTGGATCATAGACTCTGGCGCTTCTGATCACATGACTAGTGCATTTGATACTTTTTTTACTTATCAGTCTGCTACTTCCACACGTAGTGTTACTCTTGCTAAAGGTACTTGTTCTAAAGTTTCAAGTCTGGGGACTACTCACTTGAGTCCTGATATATCCCTATCATCCGTGTTATTTGTTCTTCAGTTTCCTTTTAGTTTACTTTCCATTAGTAAAATTACCTATTCTCTCGATTGTTCTGTAACCTTTTATCCCTCTTATTGTGTCTTTCAGGATTTCAAGACGAAGAGGAAGATTGGTACGGAGCATGAAGCTAGTGGCCTATATTACTTTGATTTTGATTCCACTAATTGGGCTCTTAGGACCTCGTTTACTCCTTTTCAATGGCATTGTCATCTTGGACATCCCTCTCTCTAGAATCTAAAGCGCCAAGTTCCTAGTCTTAGTTGTGTGTCGTCTTTGTCTTGTGAAGCTTATTAACTTAGTAAGCATCACCATGATGTATGGGGTCAATAATCGTGTGTCTAGTCCATTTGAGTTGGTACATCATGATGTATGAGGTCCAATAAAGAATATTTCATCTAATAAATATCCTTATTTTATGTCTTTTGTGGATGACTATTCTCGTGTGACTTGGTTATTTTTGGTGAAAGCTCGATTTGAATTATTCTCTATATTTGAGACCTTTCGTAAAGAAATAAAAACTCAGTATGAATGTCATATACGTATTTTATGTTCCAATAATGCTCGAAAATATAAATCTGATCATTTTTCAACTTATCTAAGTAAAACTGGCATTATTCATTAGACTTCCTGTGCTTACACATCATCTCCACAGAACGGTGTTGCTGAATGCAAGAACCGTCATTTGTTGGAGGTCACCCGTGCCTTGTTATTTCAGATGAATATTTCTCGATATTTTTAGAGTGATGCTATTCTTACTGCTTGTCACCTTATTAATCGTATGTCATTCTCTATGTTAGATGAACAAAGTCCATATTTTGTCATTTTTCCTAATAAACCCTTATTTTTCCTACCTCCTAAGGTTTTTGGATGTGTCTATTATGTTCACAATTTGGGTCCTGGGTTTGATAAACTTGATCCTCAAGCTATCAAATGTGTATTTCTTGGTTATTCCCGCACACAGAAAGAGTATCGTTGCTACAGTCCTTATTTGCGAAAATACTTTACTAGTGCCGATGTCACATTTGAGGAATCCGTTCCATATTTTTCAGCACCTTCTCAACCTTTGGATCTAGACTTTGGGTCACCTCTTGTACCACCATCTCTTCCCTCATCTTCAAATATTCCGCTGCCTACTATGTTACCGTCTACTTTACCTCTTTGTGTTTACTCTCATCGTCCTCGACCATCGACTGAGGTGTCCGTACCGTCTTTCTTGCCGCCTTCTAATCCTGGTTCATCAGGTAATTTAGACTCTTTACCTATTGCTCTTCGAAAAGGTACTCGTTCGTGTGTTACTAATCATCCCATTGCTCATTTTGTTTCCTATGATGCCTTATCTCCTGTCTTCTCTTGTTTTACCTCTCAATTATCTACTATATCTATCCTTAAGCATTTATAGGATGCTTTATCTGATCCCGATTAGAGGATGAGATGGATGCCTTATATCATAATAGGACCTGAGATCTTGTTTCTTTACCCCCTGGTAAACGAACTGTTGATTGTATACTGTTAAATTTCATCCAGATGGTTTTGTTGAGCGTCTCAAAGCCCGACTTGTTGCAAAGGGCTTTACTCAGACCTATGGTGTTGATTATGGGGAGACTTTCTCTCCTATTGCCAAAATTTCCTCTGTTCGTATCTTGATTTCTTTAGCTGCTAATCTTGATTGGCCCTTGTTTCAGTTAGACGTCAAAAATGTCTTTCTATATGGTAACTTGGTTGAAGAGGTATACATGGAGCAACCGCCTGGGTTTACTACTCAGGGAGAGTATGATAAAAGTGTATGTCGGTTAAAAAAATCTTTGTATGGTTTGAAGCAGTCACCGAGGGCATGGTCTGATAAGTTTTCAGATGCTGTTTTAGAGTTTGGTCTCCTTCGATGTCAGACAAACCATTCTGTGTTCTATAGACAGACGGATGCTGGATATGTTCTATTGGTAGTCTATGTAGATGATATTGTGATTACTGAAAATGATTCTGAGGGGATTGTAAAGTTAAAAATCTTCTTGCAAGATCGATTTCATACTAAGAAATTCAGAAAACTCAGGAATTTCTTGGAAATTAAAGTAGCTCGATCTAAACAAGGTATTTGTTTATCACAGAGAAAATATATACTTGACATGCTAGAGGAAGCAGGTTTGTTGGGGGGGTAGACCTATTGATGTTCTTATGGATTCGAATCAGAAATTATTGATGAATGCTAGTACACTGTTTGAGAATCCGGGTCGGTATCGCAGATTGGTTGGAAAGCTTAATTATCTCACTATTACTCAACCGGATATTTCCTATGCAGTCAGTATAGTAAGTCAGTTCATGGAGTGTCCTAGAGTACCGTATTGGGAGGCAGTCATTTATATTCTACGATATCTTAAAAGAGCTCCTGGACTTGGACTGTTATATCGAGCTAATGGACATCTTAAAATGGAAGGTTTCTCAGATACTGATTAGGTTGGCTCTCCTTTTGATCGAAGATCAACCACTGGTTATTGTACTTTATTAGGAGATAACGTTGTCTCATGGAAAAGTAATAAATAATCTGTGGTAGCAAGATCCAATACTAAGGCTGAGTATAGGGCAATGACGCATACGACGAGTGAGTTGACGTGACTGCTACACTTTCTTCAGGAAGTTGGGTTTCTAGTTCAACCTCTTTTACATTTGTTCTGTGACAACCAGACAACTATCCATATCGCTGTTAATCCGGTGTTTCACGAGAGAACCAAACATATTGAGGTTGATTGTCACTTTATTTGGGACAAGATAGTAGTTGGGGAGATTACGACTCTATTTGTGAAATCTGAAGATCAGCTTGTAGATATGTTTACCAAAGCATTGAGTCGTACACGTCTTACAGAGATTTGTTCCAAGCTTGGATTATATAATATATATAATCCACTTTGAGGGGGAGTGTTAAGAATATTAGGCTAGTATATGTAAATTGTTAATATTGTTAGGGTATTATGTGTAAATACAAAAGAGTNCTTGGATTATATGATATATATAGTCCAGCTTGAGGGGGAGTGCTAAGAGTATTAGGATAGTATATGTAATTTACTAATAGTGTTAGGATATTATGTGTAAATACAAGAGGGTGTGTATGTGTAATTCTTATTATGAGTTACCTATAAATACAAGTGATGTATGAGGGTTAGGTTTAAGTTTTAACCTATCTCTGTTTCTCTCTAATATTGTGTTAATATTCTACACTTAACAGATTAAAATCATGTACACACACCTACTCCCATGTTGAATGCCTATGGATGCGATGCTATCTTTACATATGCAAACGTAATGTACTATTACAATTATAATATCGTGTCCATCAAATTATGAGCATATTATGAATATATATAATTTCCACAAACATATTCAATTTCTCAAATATCAGTTATATCATAAAGCATATAATTTGATTCCACAATCACCACTAAGCATGTTAATATCATTTTCATCTTAAATAACACACTTAATCATTCATAGACATTTTATGAAAAACCTATAAGACACAAAAATTATGTACACACATAGCGTGCCCAAATCAACAAGTTCTTCATGAAATTCCAAACCAAGTAATTTCATCAAACCCCAATCATGCAAGATTTGATTCAAACATATTCTTATATTCATTTCCATATTCTAACAACCCTAGGTATGTGTTATACAAGAGATTTCATCTCTAACAGCCTAACCATTTCATATTTCAACCCTAGGTTGAATATAAATCTAGTTAGGAAAGGAACTCTACCTCTTAAAGCATAAATTCGCATAGAAGAAGTGCCAAAAACTCCAAATTACGACTCAAAGCTTTGACCCAAAAAATCCTATCTTTGAGATCTTGGCAAAACACACGATCTTTGGTATGTTTCTGTAGGTCTCAACGCATAGAATAACTTTTGTTCTTGGTCCGAAAAGATTCGATGGTCGGATTGTCGTAGATCGGATGGAGCAGTTGGAAGAACCTTTGGCTTTCTTTCTTCTTCCTCTCTCTATTTCTGGAAAAATACAAGTGATAATGGGAAGAAAAATTTGATTTTCTCCTCTATTTATACCCCCTAATACTTTGCTCTCATTAAGCTACACGTTCCGTATTTTCTGACCCGATTTTGTTCCGAATCAATTAAATCTTGTCCCGTTTTAAGTTTAGTCATGGATCAAAATATCGTTTCAAAACGTCCAAAACGTTTCTTCCAAGGAGATCGAAACGAATCAGTGATTGAATTGAAATTCTAANAGTTACCTATAAATACAAGTGATGTATGAGGGCTAGGTTAAGTTTTTAACCTCTCTATGTTTCTCCCAAAATATTGTCTCTAATATTATTATGTTAATCTTTCAAAGTTAACACAAGCAAATTTATTAACAAACTCAAAATCAACACCAATACTTAGTCCCTCAATTTCACAAAAGGCTGCAAGTGCAAATTTTGATGAAACTAAATTTTGACAAATGAGTTGCGCAATATGAACAATGATGGAAATCCAGCTTCCCTTTGTCCGTTTTGTATCTTGATTGAAAGCTTTTAGCAAACCAGAGATTTGGTAACCTAAGTGTGATGCACTGTACCTGGAAGCTTATTAACCAAAGTACGAGCTTTCTCAGCACGCTTCAGTGTAAGATGAGCACCCCTTCCGGCATTATATCGGTTTTCATCCTGAACAAGCACCAATAATGATATCAAAGCAAAGAAATTTACGTAAATTGAACATATAGTAAATGCTACAATGAAGAAAACAACCAACCCTGCAATACTCCTCAAGCCAGCACTCTTCCTCGCATGCGACCATCCACTTCTCAACTTTTTCAAGTATCTCTTTCCTGCTAAAAGCTTCGTCTTTAACTTTAGCAATTCGAAGTTCAATTTGCTCAAGAATACTGGAGGGGTCCACAGCTTATTTGCCGCAGGAAAGAAAGAAGACAAAAAATTAGATATACCATAGACAAATTGACATTACTATCTATAACATTATTCCTTCTCATACCAAATTTCAATACCAGATTCAATAGCTTCAATAGCAAATTCCATTGAATCCTCGGGTTCTGGTATCATGTGTGTCTTCCTACAAATCTCCTCCAGCTCTGACATCTTTTTCAAGACAATTTCTTTCATTTTTCTTGCTTTCAACTCTTCCAACCGAGACACTTCTGCTTCAACCTGCATTTTTTACCCTTTTATCTCAAAAAAATCTCTGAACTCCCAACGGATGGAAGCATAGCGAGATATAACAAAGTGAAAACCTAACATAATGGCCTATTCTCAAAAACTAAATGACTCACATAATTAATGAAGTTGATGGAAAGCATGTTGGGTTCTGTAATCTCATGTTCTGAAGCAACTATGTTACAGGTAACCTTCTGGAACATCTGTTGCTCTGCAACTGGTGTATCCATCAAATTCCATAGCTCCAACATGGAAGTTGCAAGATCTTGAAGCTGTCACGATTTGTAAGGTTAATGAATGCTATAAATTTAAAAGAAAATGACTTTTAGAGTCGTGGGAAAGAAGTTGAACCTTCATTTACCTGCTGCATTCTCTGTATTTTGACCTCCTGCAGCCTTTGTATTGTGGCTGCCAACTGCTCAATAGTATCATTACATATGTTCTTTGTCCCTTCAGACTTGCTCAAACTAGAATGAACCTCATTAACTGTTTGCTGGAAATCCACACCAAGCACCAAACACAGCGAGTTCAGTGTATTCAGGTGGTCCAAAACCTGCGTCAGGCGGTCACTCTGTGTGCAAGGAAAATATTAAGAAAAGGCATGTCACAGAACAATCTTTAAACACAAGAACTTGAGTACACGATACTGGCGGTACAAGACATACCTTTTCCTTTTGAAGTGCCTGCAGCTCTCTGTGCAATTCTTCTAGTTTTTTTAAAGACAAATCAGTTTCATCCACAACAGTGTTGGAAGGAGTATATGCAGTGGATCTGTAAATCTCGCTTCTTATCTGATGTATTTGCTCTAAAACTTCAATGAATTGATTGCTTCTGTCACATTTTCTCTTCCGCATCTCCTCTACTTGAGGAAGTATGGCTCTAAGTTCTCCCTTTAAGCTTCCAAGGTTTTGATCAGACTGAATGAAAAGACTCGGTGTAAAGGCTCTTACATGATGTTGTAAATTTAGTACTTCCCAATTTAGGAAAAACAATAAATTTTAGCTATTAACCAAATTTTCATTTAGCCTTGCCTACTGATTAGCTAATGATAATTAGACCAGGGCAGCCATCTGGTTTGCATTCTACTGAAATCACATTTCATGGCCTAACTACAATAACTAGCTACAGAAAATTCATGATAGTTACGTCATTTCATAGTCTTACAATAGTGACTACCTACACAAAATTCATTGATAGTTAAATCATTCACAGTGACCATGCACAATCTTATCCGATATTACCAACTCTTTCTATTAAATATATTAAATGATGTATATTTATCTGTTTAGTTAAGCTAGAATTAGTTTTATAATTAGTTAGCCAGCTGGATGCAAGGAGTTAGTTTGTTATGCAAGCAGTTAGTTTGTTATTCTAATTTGTATATAAGGTTTTTCCTTATACACGATTCTGTAACTGCTTATCATTTTTAATCAAAGAAGATTTTCTCTCTATTTTT